>OZ023142.1:19768893-19999259 GCA_963675895.2 Styela plicata | reverse complement strand
TAATTTTTATCCCTCCTCAAGATTAGACACTTTCGCTACCTCCAATACTTTTCACGAATATATTGTTTCAATAAAGCCTACTTAAGCGTTCACGAACAGTATTCATGAGACTTGACCTTGAGGGGGGTTCGACTCATTGACGAAAATTTATAGAAATAATACAGACCTCTTGGCCCGCGCTCTTAACGTCAGTGCTTGTCCAACAGACATGATTAGATTCAGATTAGGAAGTTTATTTTCATCAGCAGGAGAATTCGAAAGTGTGCCTAATGAGAAATAAATATTCCATATTGCAGCAGACGAGGAAGCATAAATGGAATGTGTTAGCCATCTAGTAAAGGTCTCCCTCTAGTGCAGCGTTTCTCAACCTTTTCTCAAGCTTTTCTAATTTCTACAGTTTTTTTGTCAGATCGGCAACTTGTTACATAGATTGATGTAATTTATGTAAACTATCTAACATTGTTTGATTCCTTATACAGTCGCTCAAGTTTCACATTAAAAGTAAATTGCATGTGGATATATTGTTTCTTTTATCATTATTTGTTTTTCATTCGTTTAATCATTGTGGGTCGCACAAAAAAATTGCAATAAAAGTGGGTCGCAAACTGAAAAAGTTTGGGAACCACTGCCCCAGTGTATTCGGTGAAGTAGAGGCAGGTCCGTTTTGACGATCGAAAAATTGCAAAGTAGTTTTGAAAGAAAAAATTGAATTGGAAACAACTAGACAATTAGGGCTGAGCAATTCGATCTGGTGATACCAACCGATTCGAAGCACAAATTATTCGAATCAATTGTGAATCGGTCGTAGGAACAAAAAATCGCTAAATGAAGTGGAATCAAATTGAATCAATTTTAACCAAAATCGATTGTATTTGGACGTTAAAAATAAAATTTTCCGTTTTTGGACTTGGAACGTTATTGAAAATACATCACTACGTCTGATTATATGCTAATGTTTGTAAATCGTAAATATAAACTTCTTAATTATCGTAATGGTGACAATAATAGTAACAGTAAAAATAAAATTTGGTTATTTTTATGAAATTAGTGATTCGGTCCGATTAAAAAAAACTATCCGAATCAGATTCGAATTCCAAATGATTTGGCTTTTCCCAGCCCTACAGACAATAATATAGTGCAAAGTTGCAGAAAGTGATAAAGAAATATATGATTTATTGCCGAATTATTTGCTATGGCCTGACCGTGAACCCACCGGTGGGCTTATACGCTATGTTCTATGTTACAGCTACCCGCGAAGTGCACGCTCGGTAGCGAAGCGGTCAAGCATCGAACCATCGGCTTTCCGGACAATACGATCTCGCTTAACCGACTGAGCCACCGAACCCGTATAAAGCGAGGTTGTAGCGATCGTATTTTTACGCTTGATCAATTCGCCACCTAGCGCGTCCTTGAGAAGAAATATTCTTTCCGGAAGTTAAAATATACAATACACTATACACAGTCACTTCAAAGGTCAATGACCAAAGGTGCTTGGCCTCCATATTAGGAATTATCTTTTCTGAATATATATTTAAATAATAAAATATTTGGTTATCATCGATTTTGTCATTAAGGGGCGTTATTTCATGCACTTTTTCCAGCTTGCTTAGAGCGAAATTAAATAATATAGATAAAAGAAATACATTTCGTATCCCATATAGGGCTGGGCAAAACTGAATTATTTGGAATTCGAATCTGATTCGTATAATTTTTTTGAATCGGATCGAATCACTAATCCCATGTAAATAACAAATCTCACAATTTTTACTATTACGACTTGTCTCCATCATGGTTATCAAGAAATATACAGGTTTTAGTGTTTTCTATTCACACTGCATTGTCTAAAAGCAACAATTTTCATATTTTAACGACAAAATGCTATCGATTTTGGTCAAATTTGACCAAAATTGATAACATTTGTCGTTAAAAGGAAATTTCTATTTTATTTGGCAAGTTTTTTTGTTCCTACGAACGATTCATGATTGAATCGAATATATTGCGCTTCGAATCGATTCCAATCAACGAATCGAATTGCCCAGCCCTAATCACAGATCTATAATATTCTATCAGTTCACAATTGATATAGTTCGTTGACAACAATTTCTCGTTCACTTCTCTCATTCGCATCATCACTTGTTACAGGGATATTGACAACACTATAAGCTGCTTCGGTATCATTTCCGTGTATTACTACCGGGGTCACGACCTGTGTGCTTCCCTCGTTTTGGTTATCAGCAAACTCATAAGGATCCTGAATATTTCTCGCTTCCGGGGTCACGCTGTTTCCAGCATCTTCTTGATCGCGACTCATCTTTTGGCATCTGGAAAATAAAAAGGAAAAAATGCAGCAATAGCCCCAACGCTAAATTCTGGGGTGGTTTAACCATGCTCCCCCCCCCCCCCCCCCCCCCCCCGTAATCAATTAAAGAAAAAAACCATATTAGTAATATATGATTTTAAGCAAAAATAAAAACCTAAGAAAAGCTTTTATCGCGCTGCTTCGGTGCGTATATACTTTCGAGGAAATAGAACTTCCAATTTACATTGTTGTCGCACAGTTATGACCCCCTCCCCCCACCAATGTTTGTCATCGTACGCCGCCGCTGTTTATTAGATCCCATTCAGATATCTTTTGTTCAAGCATTTTTGGACGAGTATAAGTCACTGATTGATCGCGCTCATACACGTCAAAACAACATTCTTGATTGGGATTTACTCATTCTTATTCATAGAAGTTCGCTCCAAGCAAAGCAGAAACAGCGTATACGGAAAAGCCAATTAACGGCCACTTAAATGAAAAGAGCTAATACAAGCTAAAGTGCCATTAACTGCATTCTAGAAAATATTCCGAAGAGATCTGAACCACCATGGTAAAGTGCAGTAAATAGAATCTGTCCCGGGCGATGTTAAGATTATCACTTCTTTGTCAAATACGGAATACGTAAAAGCAAACAACTCCTTTTTTATCCAATCATTTCTTAAAAATCCCAAGAAAGCAGTTTTTCCAAGGAATATCATAACTATGAAACTTTGTATCATCGGACTGATGTTTTAAGTCTCTTAAATAAAATCCAAATAGAAAATAAAATAAAATAAATCTCTTTTCGAAATTTCAATCGCTGATACTTCATGATAGTAGCTCTATCAACTTGAACATTCTGTCAAAATATACTTTTTGGGAGCAGAATAGATGTCTTTATAAATGCCGATGGCAGATACCTCCTACTGCACTTTAACATGGCGGTTCAGTTGCGCTACTGATGATTTCCGCTTAGAGTGCAGTTACTGGTACTAAACCTTGAGTCACTGCAAGTCTTGCTCGTTAATCTGCTCGTTAGTCACTCAAACCAGAGTGAAATAACCTAGGCAAGCTCGGCCGAGCCGGCAAGTTGACGTATTTCTAAGAACAATAAAAAAGTTCGCCTGAAAGTAGCAGCCGGTAGAGGGCACTGCACAGCAGGGTGATCATTTAGTTTTATCTGATATATTTCCACCACCCCGGTTGGATGGCTCAGTCGGTTAACCGCGAACGTATTTTCCGGAAGGCCGATGGTTCGATGCTTTTGCCGTTTCACTACCGAGCGTGCCCTTCAGCAAGGCACCTCGCGGGTAGCTGTAACGTAGAACAGATACACAGTCACTACAAGGCTGGATATAAGCCCCCGGTAGGTTTACGGAAAGGCCATAGCTAGTAATAAAAAAAAAATGTTCTACACCAAGCCCGATCGTTTGCTCAGTCGGTTAAGCGCGATCGTATTATCCGTAAGGTCGATTGTTCGATGTTTAACCGTTTCAATGTTTTCCACTTGGAGTCCACTTGGTGGTATTCCATTAGTCACTGCCTCATAGCCAATAAAGTGGCCGTTAGTTGATGCTTTTGGTCTTTGCTCTGCTTAGCGCAAATTTCAATAAACTGTAACTAACCTTATCATCACAGCGAGAAGAACGAGTAAAACTACACCGAGTAAAATTCCTAGTACAATAACCTCGGTACAATTGGTTGCAGCTTTTCCTTGAGATGAACCCGGAACTATAGAATACGTAGTGCTATTGTGGTAGATTTCAGTCTTCGTTATCCCATTTTTTGGAGATAGAGAGGTGATTGGAGTCGTTGTTTCTATGTATGTTGTATTTGGTGGTGGAGTACCCCGAGTGATAACGGGGAATGGTGGAATGTTTCGTTCTAAATATAAATTAAGGAAAAAATTAGAAAAAAGTTAGATTTTCGATTTTTGCCCAAACCCCAATCAGAAATTTTTTTTGTAACACATGTGTTTTTTTGTTTTTTAAAATTAACCTTAAGCATGGCACTCTTAACGAAAAACATCCCAAAAGGAACAGAACCGTTATTGTAGAGCGCAATGAGTGGTATCTGCCCTGGGCGATAGTAAAATCACTTACCATTTTCTAGTCGCCTCTTACGACACGCAGGAAATATGTTAGGACTATTCAAAAACTCTCATCTACAGGTCATTTGTTTTGCCAATGTTTTTTCTGCCTCGTAATTGCCCAAGTCGAGAAATCTGTGTATCTACACTAAGGCTGGGCAATTCGATTCGATGATTGGAATCGATTTGAAGTACAGATTATTCGAATCACTTGTGAATCGGTCATAGGAACAAAACACGCTAAATGAAGTGCATTTATTCATTTTTAACGACAAAATGCAAGCGATTTTGGCCAATTTGACCAAAATCGGTTGTATTTCGTCGGTAAAATGAAAATACATAGATTTTAAATCAGTTCATGCTAATTTTTGTAATTCCTAACTGTATATTTCCAAATCATAATAATGGATATTATAATAGTAATAGTAAAAACGGGATATTTGTTGTTTTTATGAAATCAACGATTCGATCCGATTCGAAAAAATTATTCAGATTCAAAATCTAGCCCTATTCGAGACGAGATACATTCGTGACCCATTTTTCTGACTAATGCAGGAAGAAACTGAATAAAAAAATTTAAATTTAAAAAAAGGTTGAATTTTTTGAAACAAAACATTGCTTGATCGAAGTAGAAACCTTTTACCTTTTTATATAGAAAATACACCTCATTAGAAATAAAAACAATAAAAAATGTTGGTCTTTCGAGATCTGCATTCGAACTTGCTCAGAATGAGATGCAAATAAAAAACCAACTTAATTTTTGTTCACACTCACCTAACCCTGGCAGAAACAACACATCAATTCTGAATGTCTGTTTTGATAGTATACCCCTCTTGTTCGTTTTATAAATGACCAAGACAGGGAAGATGTCGTTAAGTCGGATCCAAAAAACTCGTTTGCACCCTTCAGTCACAGATCCGTTAGTTAACGTAGACTTTTGAGTAAACAGAAAACAGTCGCCTACTCGGTATGTGCAGGAGTCTTCATTATTGATAAAGCCTGTCACAAAAAATGATTCTTATCTTTGTTATTATAATTTTTTAATGAAAACCACGCTATGCATGGTCTTGAGTAGTGAAAGAAGGCGACGTTAAATACCATTTGATAATGCAAATAAATCTTAGAAATGTAGCTCCAGTAGCTGCTCTGTGGGTTGAAAACATAAAAAACTGCACCACTATTGTAAAGTGCAGTGACTGATATCTGCTTTGAGCGAGGGTAAATTCATCTGCTACTTTATTGTGGTCTCTCACGAGTAGGGGTGTGCAATTCGATTCGGTGATTTGAATCGATTCGAAGCGCAATTTATTCGAAGCAGTCGTGAATCGTTTGTAGGTACAAAAACTTATGAAGTAAACTAGGATTTTCATTTTTAACGACGAAATGCAGTCGATTTTGGTCAAATTTGACCAAAATCGATTATATTTCGTCGTTAAAATATAAAAATTGTTGCTCTTAGTGTGTATTGAAAATACACTACAAACTGTAAATTTCTTTATTTTCACAATGAACACAAGTTATAACAGTAAAAAGGGATACTTTTTTTATTTACATCGAATTCGGGATTCGATCCGATTTGGAAAAATTATTCGAATCAGATTCGAATTCCAAATGATTAGGTTTTGCCCAGGTAATATAGTAGGGAAGTTATTAAAACCCCTCATACTTGGCATGCTATGGGGAGATATTGTAGGTAATTAACTGCAGCAAAGCCAACAAAAAACCAAACTTTCTTAAGCCCCGTCGAAGCTTAAGTTTTAAATTACATCAAATATTAATATGGCTTTATTAAATTTCCATAAAAAATAAAAATAAACATAAACAGAATTGTTTTTGCCAATTATGGGCTGTTGATGGAACGCACCGCAAAGATGCGTCCATCAACAGTCTATATATAGTCTATATACTACTACTACAACAGTCTATACTAGGCAAACTAACTATACTAGGCAAACTAACTATACTGGGCAAACTAACTATACTAGGTAAACTAGGTCCTCTCACCTAGAGTTGCAAACACTAGTTAAGTCCTCTCTTTTATGTTTTTCACTGAGAGTGCAGTTACTGGTACTACATTTTTACTAACTCTGAGAGGCTGTAAAATTACCGCTATTTGACAGTAATTTTACTCGGTGATATTGAAATTAAACTATGAAATAAATGGTTTTACCACCGCCCAGGGCAGATACCACTCACTGCACTTTACCATGGTGGTTAAGTTCGAGTGGCGCGATGGATTAGCGGTGAAACATGTTGGCATCGCAGGTTGAAGGTTCGAGCCCCGTCGCGTCCGGCTCGCTTATCCATGCCCACCACTCCAGTCAGGGTGTAATAACTTGGGTAGGCTGAGCCGAACAGAAAAAATCATATCTTTCTAGTGATTGTAACCCTGTCCGTCTATAAGTGGCCGCTGCAGGGCCTTGGACAGGATGATCCACTTTAGGAGTGGCTATAAATAAAAAAAATGGGAATGTTTTCCGTCTAGAGTGCAGTTGCTGTTACTACACCTTTTAATATATCTTTGCTATTAAGTGACCGTTAGATGTTTCCATTGGGACACTGTATGCTGCATGGACTCGCTCGGAGTAAATTTCTATAAAAAAATGAAAATGAACAGAATTGTTTTGGCCAATTATGGACTGTTGATGGAGCGCACCACAAAGGTGCGTCCATCAACAGTCCATATACGTGACATGTGAATTTGTATGTGTACGTGACATGTGTATGTGAATATCAGAAAGAATTATAATTACTCGGAATGAACAGTATATTTATTGCGGATTTGTTACAATAGAGTAAAATTAAATTGAACAATCTCACTTGAAATCGTCAATGTTCCCCTGCAAACTACTTTGCTAAGCTCGTTTTCAACAACCTTCAGCATTAACATGTGGTCGCTTGAAGAGCATCTAGCAGCAGTAATGGTCCAACCTCTTTTTGCGTCTCCACGTTCGCTGAGAGAAATGTTTTGCCCAGGTTTTGAACATACATCTATAGTGTCGTGCATTTTTCCCGCTACCAGATGGAATATGATTGCTGTAACAACATCCAAAGAAACTAATGCCAAAAAGCTGTTATAAAAGGTAGCATCATCTACTGCATTCAGAACGAAAAACACAAAAAACGGAGTGAAAGATATCTTCCGTGGTTTTCGGCTATTTTTAGCCTATGATAATAATAGTTGAAAGATATTAGATTTCGATTCGACCGAGCCAAGTAAGTTATTACACCCTGGGTTGAGTCGATATTGGCAATACATGAGCTTACTTTGTGCAAACTGATTCTAAGGAAAATAAGAAAACTTTATACACTGTTACAAAAGTGCAGTAAAATTACCGCTGATTGAAAGTAATTATACTCGGCGATATTGAAATAATGAAACAAAATCGGAGTTTTTCGGCAATTATGAACTGTAATTGGATCGCGCCTACAAGGAGTTGAAAACTTTCAATATATGAAAACTAATCTTCAACAAAAATAAGAAAGCAATCGTCAATGGAAACATACTTTCTTAAGTACAATCCTGGAGAATTTCGCCTACAATGCAACAAAAAATGCAACAACTGTCACAACTGTAACTGTAACTGTAACAACTGTAACAACTGCAACAACTGTAACAAAAAATGCAACAAAATCACTGGCCTTTTTGGCCAAAATAAAGAAATTGTTGTACATCACCGGTTGACCGCACCGGGGAGGTGCGGTCCATCAACAGCCCATAATTGGCATAAATTTCATCAACATGGCGTTTTTTCAACTATGAAAATATGCAATTACTGCAAATGACCAGGAAATTTACTGTATTCTTGTTGCAGTGCAGGCGCGATTCAGTTGTAGTAGTTCTACTTGGCGGTATCGCAACAAAATTCGAAATTGACTTCTTCGGCCAAATATAGAGTGTTGAGGGAACGCACCGCGAAGGTGCGGTCCATCAACAGCCCCTAATTGGCATAAATCTCAACAGCATAGCGTGTTTTTAACTTTGAAAATATGCAATCACTGCAAATGACCAGTAAATTTACTGTATTTTTATTACAGTGTAACTTTACTTTTCGTTTCCAGTAATTACACATTTCTAAACTTTAATGCCGTCTTGTCATTGACATACATGTCAAGTACAGACTGCTGGTGAACGCCCCTTGGCTGAAAGATCCACCAACAGTCCATAATTGTCGAAAAACGTCGATTTTGTATCATTGCTTCAATATCACTGAGTAAAATTACTGCCAAAAAACGGTGATTTTGCTGCACTTTTGTAACAGTGATAAGAAGTTGAAAGCTTTTCAATAAAAAAGATATTTTCACTTACCTGGTACAATAATTTTGACAGCAACACTAACCATTTTGCTTTGTGTGAGTAGAATCTTCTAGGCAGCCGTACAATATGCCAAAAAAAAAATTACTACCTTCTGAAAACATTACTGATCTCAGCCAAACATGACTACTTAAACTATGACAAAAGGGGGTTGGATTTACCATCCATTCGCAGTAATGGTAAATTTCGGAAATTTGTTACTGTCTTGTTGATGAAGTTTTGACCAAGTATGGACTGTTGATGGGACGCGCCTCAGGCGGCGCGTTCCATCAACAACCCATAATTGGTCCAAAAGTCGATATTTAAATTTTGTTTTTATATTAGCCAGCCCAAATACTATCAAATTACAGCGATTTTACCGTATTGTTTTATTACGATGCACATTGACTATATACAATGTAGTATACCAGTATCACCAAATCAGCATTTTTTGTTCCACAAAGTAAACTGCTTCCCGATCGGAAGCACTTTGTAGAGGAAATCTTAAACGTACTGATGCTTTACTATGGTGATAACTTGACTCATTAGAAACATTTGTGAAGCATTATGTGGGCTTCACTGTAAGAAATGATGAAAAATAACTGTCATTCGACAGTAATATTACTCTGTGGGAAAGAGAAAACGGTTTATTGTTCGTCTACCAAAAATCACAGTAAGTAACATACATTTTTTTAAATTTAAAAGTAATTCGGTATAAAGACTGTGTGATGACGAAACGCACTTTTGGTTACCTGAGTCTGTGACCAGGTCTGGGTAATTTGATTCGGTGATTCGATTTCAAAGCACATTTTATTCGAATCAATAGTGAATCATTCGTAGGAACAAAACGTGTTGAATGAAGTAGAATTTCTATTTTTAACGACAAAATGCAATCGATTTTGGTCAAATTTCAAAATATACACTATTAACTATAAATTTCTTGATTTTCACAATGGAGACAAGTTATAAAACTAAAAATGGGACATGTGTTCTTTACATGGAATTAGTGATTCGATCCCATTCGTAAAAATTATTCGAATCAGATTCGAATTCTAAGCGATTCGATTCTACCCATCCCTATCTGTGACCACACAATATTTACGCTTAAGTTTATAATTGCCATCCGATATGTACGTAATACGTACGTACGTACGTAAATGGTAGATATGAAAATGTGATTTTAGTCTATGCATTAAATCCCGTAAATGTTGATTTTTCATATTGATATTCACTATGAGCAAGGCCAGAAGCAGTGCCTAGATGGAATCAACTGAGCCCATTTAATAGCAGATACCTACTAAAAGATGTAACAACAGCAACTGCACTCTAAACGGAAAACATACCAAACGGAACTGGACCGCTATAGTAAAGTGCAGTGAGTGGTATCTGCCCTTGAAGTGGTAAAATCATCTACCACTTCCTTGTTCCCTTTTAGTCGCCTCTTTCGACAAGCAAAAAATACGTCAAAGCTATTCTGAACCCCGTACCTACAGGATTGTTGTTAGTTGCGTTAAGTGATGTTGAAACAAGACAGAATTTTCATTTTTATCCTGCGGGAGAGGAAAGCCGAGTATACTGCTCAACTACATAGCGAACCACGCCCTATCGTACAGATACCAGTTCCGAAACAGGGTGAAGGTTTTTCTGGCTTATCGTATTTCCCCTTTGTTCTGTGCATGAACCTGGTTGGTGGAGGGAGCCATAAGCAGTGCTTAGTTGAACCACCGTGCACCGGCGAGGCGTCCAGCAGACTTCTCGCATATAATCATCATTTCTGACGGATTCGAACCTGTATCTTGACAATCAGAGATGCGTAGCTCGAAGGGTATTCCCAACGTATAACCGATATAGGTTAACCGGGTATCCCCGCCAAAAAAACTATAAAATTGAATTTTTTGGAAAAGTATCGGTCTGTCGATGGAAAGCGCCGTTTAGAGTTTCGTAAATTTACTGCAGCGGAAAGTTAAATTTACATCGCTTTTTTAAAGAACACACAAACAGTTATCTCTATTCGAAGGAGTAGCTCTTAAACTAAAAAGATTGGTTTAGTATTTTTTATATCCTGACCTTCTCTGTGAAATGCTGGCGTTTCAAGAACAAGGAAGTAAATTCGCTCACCGTTTGGACTAGGGATTGGGTTTAGAATAACCCTGACGTATTTCCTGCTTGTCGTAAAAGTAAACTAAAAAGAAACAAAAAGTGGTAGAGCACTCTAATGCCTGCACTTTTCCGATTATTGCAGTAGCTGGTACTATATCTTGGAGTAGCGCTCTTCAATTAAGTGATCTTTGGTTGATTCTTTTTTGACACTGCGTCCGGTCTTGTTCGAACTTCCATGAAAAATATGCGGCAAGCACAGGCCATCGGGGAGCTTCTAACGACCTTGCTTAGTTGGCATTTGAATGGTTTATCAGTCCACTCCTAGACAAAATGTTTTTACTATCATAGTTGACCGGTATATGTCGCTAGAACTTAATCTTATTCGAATTTATATTTATTTACCCGCGAGTTTCGCAATTTCGCAATTCCCTGTACTTTGATGCTTGTCGGTTATAAGCCCCTGAGGAAGAAAAGAAACATAAAATGAAACATAGTTGTGATTGTTTCACCATCGTAATGGCAGACATCGAACATTGCACTTTACTATAGTGGTCCGGTTCCTTTTGAAATATTTTTGTTTAGTGCATTCGCTGTTACTACATCTTGTAGTTGCTATTTTTTTTTTAATTTCAGTGACCTTTAAATAAAAAAAACCTTTGTTTTTTTATGAATACAACTAACAAAATTTAGAAACGCATAATATATTTTTTATTTTGGGTGAGCAAACGCGTGTTACTTTCTTTCAATATTTGTTTAAAACTTATTTTCTAGTACGATTTGAAATTTACTTTGGGTTTGTTTGCTTTTCTGATAAGTCTGTCATATATATGTATGTATGTTTATTCGTCTGCCAAAATTATATTGAGACAGGCGAAAAGCATGAGACATTGCTGGACCAAAACGCGAATGCGCGACGTATACCACCTATCAATAGCGAACCGCTGTAATTACAAAATAAAATCTCATAAAAAAAGAAACAGAAAAATGCACATATTTTAACACCGTTCACAATGGACAAAATTATAATGATTATGATATATTTATTTGTATGTATGCCTGGGCAATTCGATTCGGTGATTCGAATCGATTCGAAGTACAGATTATTCGAATCATTTGTGAACCGGTCATAGGAACAAAGGCATGCTGAATGAAATGCACTTTTCCATTTTTAACGAAAAAATGCAATCGATTTTGGTCAAATTTGACCAAAATCGGTAGTATTTTATGGTTAAATTAAATTACACCGCTTTTAAGTCAGTTTATTTTTAATTTTTAACTGTATATTTCCTAATCATCATAATGGAGACTATAATAGTAATAGTAAAAATGGGATATTTGTTATTTTCATGAAATCAACGATTCGATCCGATTCAAAATAATTATTCTAATCAGATTCGAAATCCAAATGATTCGGTTTTTCCCAGCCCTATTTTATGGCCTTTGTGTCGATAGAGGTGTCCAAACAAACTATGTATATGTCTATATGTACATTGATAAGGCCGCCCCGCATCAGAAATTTTATTTCTCCAAGCATGCGCCACAGATGGACCGCGTCTCATCGACGCGATCCATCAGTGACTCATACTTAACAAAAGATGCTTTGGCAAGATGTTTTGATAATATCTTTCTGACAGGTTACTTTGCAGAAAAGCTATGTACCATGCCTGAGAAAATTAAATTGATGATGTGATATTACTTTAGAGAATTTATAAATATAAATTTTCGATTTTCAGAGAGCTTAGTCATGGTTTCGCGTTTTATATCTGAAATCCATTCAAATAAAGCGACCCTAAGGTTATTTAAATAGATATAATAGATATCTGAGGTGGAACTGTCACGATTTTGAGACTAAAAATCATACTTTAAAGGTTAAAAATACTTTTTCTGCGAATGTGTGCTAGACTATAAGAATTCTTAAATGGAGTTTTTTTTTGATTTTTGTGGTTCTTTATCATATCATGATTTTGCGTTTTTTTTTTATCTGTCTGAAATCCATTAAAATATTTGACGTTTTAAAAAAATGACTCACGTGAATTGCGAAAAAATTGAAATATTAAGTTTTATCTAGGACATCTAGACAACCCGTGAACCATTAAAAATGCTTTTTATTTTAATCTGCTTAATCATTTGCAGTGACGTATTTATGATCTTGAAAAAATGAAATGGATTGAGGGGGTACGGGAAGTGGTGCAAAATTGAAAAAAAAATATGAGGTAAAATTAAAGCGTCATGATGTGTGCCACAGTCAATTTATTACTGAAAAAAATGTTTGCGTTGGAATATTTCTAATGTATTCAAGCAGCAAATATTAGACTTGATTGGGAGAGTGTTTGTACTCTATTCCCCATTATGAAAAAAATCTTCTACATTTATCAAAAAGTCTAATAAATTATTTATTGTGAAATTTTTACCAAACAATAAGACGAAATAACAATTTTTAACCGTAGGAGAGAATACTCCTAATCCGAGATTTTTTAGCGAATGTGTATGTTTCTTGAAAAAAAATTCCAATCAATTTGGAATGTGAAGAAATGCTCGTTTTAATAAGGCATTGATTGCAGTCCGAACTAAGTCGTTTAACATTTGCCTTGAAGCAATTATCGTGCGAAATTAAATTTTCATTGTTGGTTTATCGATTGAATTTTTCATCCGGAAATTCGATATGATGCCAAATAATATTCCATTTTGATATTGCCTTGTCTACACGAAATGTTGAGTAGAGTTATTGAATTTGTTGTTCCGATATACCTCACCGTGCTCGATTTTAAGAGGCCAACGGTACAAATAATTAAAATACAATTAATTCGTACACTGTTACAAAAAATGCAACAAAATCACTGGTCTTTGACAGTAATTTAACTTGAAAAAAAATTTAAGATTGAACTTTTTGTTCAAACATGGGTTGTTGATGGGACGCACCGCGAAGGTGCGGTCTATCAACACCCCATAATTGGCACAAATCTCATCACCAAAGTGGCGTTTTTTGACTTTGGAGACATGCAATTACTGCAAATGACTAGTAAATTTATTTTCCTTTTTTACAGCGCAGCTGAAAGATTGTCGATACTGCATTTATTGCAGTCCGAACTGCGCTGCTCAGCTTTTGCCTTGAAGCAATTATCTTGCGTCGGTGATTTAATATTATTATCGTCTGTTACTATTGGTTTTTAATTACGTTATCAAATTCTGCTAGTCATCGTGAAAGTATGGTTTTAGTTTTGACAAAAACAAATCGTGGACTTCTTGGAAATGTACAAGCCATAATTTCATAACAAATTTAAACACGCTGCAAGTTTTTGTCCAGCAATGTCCACTGATGAATTAGGCAATGGCGCTTCCTAAAGTTGTTTTAAAGCGTATTGTAACGTGGCTTTGGATGTAAACCCAATTGTGATCTACGACAAAATAAAAAAATAAATATCGGTTTTACATCCCTACTATAACCGATTGCATTTATTTATTTTTTTGGTCAAAATTCACCCTAAGAGCTTCCACTATATGAATATTACCATCGCCCAGGCCAGATACTACTCACTGCACTTCACCATAACTATTCAGTTTCGCCGTTTCCTGCTGAGATTGCAGTTACTGGTACAATATCTTGTAGTAGCTCTTTGCTATTAGGTGGCCGTTAGTTGGTTCCATTTAGCCATTGTTTCCGAATTTGCTTAGAGTGAATTTCAATAAAATAAAAAAGGGACCAGTAACTGCACTCGAAGAGGAAAACCTCCCAGAGCGGACAGAGAGTGGTATCTGCCCATCTGTTAGGACAAAAAGGAAGCCCCAAGTTAATAACTCCCGTCGCCGGCCTTACATAGTGATCGTTGGCATGTTGCCCAAGTCAGACAAAAAAAAATTCGTGTTCATCACTTGCGGTTCATCTCTGGCGCATGCTTGATAAAATAAAATTTCTGATTGTGAATTCCGTTAGTGAAATCTGTATAATTATGGTGGCTGCCCCTATATTTGAATTTTTTTATTATAATTTGTATTTTATTATTTTTTGTATTTTATTATTTTTTTTTATTATAATTTGGATTTGGTGTACTCACTTAAACAACAATAAAATCAGATTCAACACGGTCGCTGTATTTGAAATCAAGATTCGAAGTAACTTGGATGAATGTCTGATTAAAACACTTTGAATGGTCATTTCCCAGACTGAGCTTTGGATTAAAAATTTCTTCAATATTTTTCGATTTTGCAGTTTTCAAACATTTTCTGCAAACATAATAGAACAAATTGGCTATTGGTGAAAAAAATTGTAATTAAATCAGATTTTGACAGATTGAATATTAAGTGAATTGATTTCATATTCTGCTCGGGTAACAACGAACAAATGGCAACATAATCATAAAACGAATATACACGAAAAATCCATTAGATTTCGTTATAAAGTAATGTTTACCGCATACAAGCACATTGAATTTCTACGCAAATACCATGATGTAATTTAGTTAATGCCATTGTTAGAAATGCGCAGTAAAATCGTCGTTCTTTAACAGTTATTTTACTCCTTGATTTTGGAATAAAACTATGAAATCAATTTTTTTCGGTCAAGCATTTGCAGTTCCATCAACGACCTATACTTGTAGTAAATCTCATCAATACCGCGTTTTAGATTTTTAAAAATACACAATTACTGCAAATGCACGGTGAATGCACTGTACTTTTGTAACAGTGCACTTACTATGCGCCAGCGGGTATATTGTTTAATGTTACAATCCACAAACTAAACTTCACATTACCAGATCTTCGTCACCTTTTGCCGGGTCAACAATATTAAATTCTTAATGAAATATTAGAAGCAGACCCGTACCACAGTATATATTGAGGAAACCATAGGCTTTTGCTGGTGAAGTTAAACAGGGCAATCGATAACCAATCAAATAAAGCCTTATCAGCGATTTCTATTTTAATGCTTGCTGAGTTATTATCTGAAAAATTGAAAAACTCTCCTTTGCTTACTTATTTTATTCGTTCGGTTCTTTTGCGAAGATTTGAAAAGATGAGGTAAAAAATTCGAGTCGATCCAGGCATCGAAGATACAATGATAACATAATGTGCAAACAAGTTTAAACAAAGTGCGAAGATTCAAATAACAATCCGCCCTCAAGATCGTAAATAAGTTTTATAAAATTCGAAAATATTCTGTGTTTTTTTTTTTCAAGATTGTGTTCCTATGGCCTTTTCATGACGTATTCGAATAATTTATCTACGAATCAATTTTAATTGTCGAACTGAATCAGCACTAATCGCACACAGCGAAAAAGATTCATCTCATATCACTACGAATCTACTCAAACGAGTGACACTAACAGTGCAGGGGGAGAGAGAGAGAAAAAATTGTCTTCGTTAACCAAGACCAATACATATTTCATTACAATAAAAATTATTGTTGTCTTGATTAATCAGAACCAATACATATTTCATAACAATAAAAAATTATTGTTATCTTGATTAATCAGAACGAATATATATTTGATATCAATAAAAATATGTTATCTTGATTAATCAGAACGAATATGTATTTCATAACAATAAAAAATATGTTATCTTGATTAATCAGACCGAATATGTATTTCATAACAATAAAAATATGTTACCTTGATTAATCAGAACGAATATGTATTTCATAACAATAAAAATATGTTATCTTGATTAATCAGAACGAATATATATTTAATAACAATAAAAAACCTATCTTGGCAAATTTGAAAGTTTTGCAAATAAGTAATTAAAGTGCTGCAAACAGAAATCGATTAAATCGTTGGTCAAAACAGTCTTTCTATTGAGTTCAAATATTTGTGAGTCATCGTGTAAGCGCAAAAATTCAAAATTTTAAACAAGATTATGACGTAAACGATGTCTTGTTATGACCCGATTACATAGTCATTTTTTTAAAACAAATAACGTTCGTTTTAATCTCAACAATTTTTTTACTTTGTCAAGCAACTGCATGGCTGCTTTACACTCAAGACTCGGTTGTTGTTGTTACATTCTACTCTGCTAAGATAGTTACTGTGATATGGTTTCGTTTTTTGAAGTGAACATGTATTATTTTATTGATGAAAGAATTACGAAACGGAAAAATAGGAGAAATGGCTGAAAGCATATTTCAAAAACCAAATTACGTTAACAAAACCACAACGGTAATATTTGTTATAGAAAAAGGTCAATGTTATAGAATACGCCCATAATCTTTTTCAAAGCATATTCCAAAACCAATCTAACATTTTATAACACATATTTTGTTAAGTATGAATCATTGATGGATCGCGCCGTTTAAGCGCGGCCAATTTGTGACTCGTGCTTGGCAGAAATCAAACAAACTGGTTTAAACATGGCGGCACAGAGAATGTGATGTTTATTGGCCTGCAACTATATTTACGGAAATACAGGATTAGTTGAAAACCAACTCGGCTTTTATTGTATCGACCCAGAATTTTTTTAATATTTTGTGCATCACCTCGACTAAGGCCCAACACAGATATAAACTTGAAATTACTAATCAAACCTCTTTTGTTAAGTTCTACCCTGTCAATCAGTGACTCAACCGAAATTAATCTGATTGGACTAAACATGGCGGCACATGGCAGTGATGTTTATTGGCCTACAACTGTTTATGGCAATACAGGATCAACAATAAACTAACTTGGTTTTTATTGTTGATGAAATTATCTGAAAGGTTCAAACAATAGTAGAAAAACGAGTTTTGTAAAGAAGGTGACAAGTTATGGTTTTTGTCGTTGTATTTTTTTTTCATTTGTGTGAATCACACTGAGCAATGCGCTGTACTAGCGATCAATATTAAAAGACGAACAGAGCTTCTGCTTTAGGGCCGAACCTGAACAAACTATTACACTTTGGTTTAAGTGGTGGAAATGGGGTTGCGAAAAGGACTTTCGGGGAAGGTAATTCTGCAAATTTGTTAGAAAAAAAACGCAGCAGAAATAATTCTAAGATTCCTAAAAGCAACACGATCAGAAAATAAGTTCACTGCATCTCATGATTATATGAAGGGATGGTGTTGATTTAATTTACCCACTGACGACGCTTGTGTTGTCAAGTTCTTAATTTCAGCAGAGTGGGGCTGGGCAAAATCGAATCATTTTGAATTTGAGTCTTATTCGAATATTTGTTTCGAATCGGATCGAATTGCTGAAATCATAAAAATAACAAACATTTCCAAAAACAAAAAAAATAAAATCATTTTCAATTACACTCCGGTCGGAGAGCGACAATGTTCATTTTAGCTACAAAATGCAATCGATTCTGGTCAAATTTGCAGAATTAAAAAAATGAAACAATCCACTTCCCTTGGCGAGTTTTCGTTCCTAAGACCGATTCACGACTGATTCGAATAATCTGTGCTTCGAATCGATTCGAATCATGTAATCGAATTACCCAGCCGAGAGTCAATAGTTTCGTGAAAACACACTCATCATGATTTTAGAATTATTTTAATTACTCAAATTGCGATAAATTTTTTTTTGAAAATGCCTTTTTTCAAAACATTTTTAAAAGTCGTAAATAATCTTAAAAGAATGACACGACAAACTTAAGCACTGATACGCCCTGAAGCATAGATTAACATCTGCTCAATATAAATCTGCCTGTATTGAATAATATTAACCAGATTAAATTTGCGCGGCAATGTCGTCCGTCAGACAGTTTTAAAAACCAGTTTTGAAATGATAGGTGCGGACTTTTTTGCAGAAATTTTCTTTGCGCATTTCCTACGTGTCATGAAAGATGAGGTAAAAAGAAAGAAATGTTATATGCTGTTAGATGTAAAGGTGGGTAGTTTAATTCGGTGATTCGAATCAGTCCGAAGCACAAATTATTCGAATCGATCGGGAATCGATAATAGGAAGCAAAAACTTGTTAAAGGAAGTAGAATTTCATTTTTACTACAAAGGGCAAATGATTTTAGTTAAATTTGACCAAAATAGATCATTTTTTGTCGTTAGAATATGAAAATTGCTGATTTCAGACAGGTAGTGTTACATCGCATTAAATTAAAAAAAATGAATTCAAAATACACTACCTCAGGTGTGTTTATGCTAATATTAGTAATATTAGTAGCTATTAATTTCTTAATTTTCTTAACGAAGAAAACTTGTTGTAGTTAAAATGGGATATTTGTTATTTTGACGGAATTTATGATCCGATCCCATTTGAAAAAAATTATCCGAACCAGGTACGAATCGCATATTATTCTGTTTTACCCAATCCCAGTTAGATGACGTTGGCCGTGTTTGTCATGGTTCATGGAAAACGTCATCGCAATATACCAATTCCTATATTATTCTACAGTGGCAGCGGAAATTGATAAATGTTGTGGACGTTGGGGAAGACTAAGAAAGGATATTCAAAGTAGTACTCTTGCCCTCGCACTTGCACAGTCTTTCTATCGGAACATTACCATTTTGAGATCAAAAATAGTGGGAAAAATCTATAGTAAATGCGATTGTGCGAGGTAGTCGCGCGGAAATTTTCTTTATTTCTTTGCTATTCTCATTAAAATTCAAAAATCTCATTGTGCAATCCCAATGTTAAGTATGGTGGTATTGATGGATCGCGCCGATGAGGCGCGATCCATCTGTGGCACATACTTGACAAAATAAATTACTAATGGAGGATGTTTGCCCAACTTTAATTAGCGCGGCAGTTTGGGTTTTGGGTTTGACTATCAAATTGTCCTAACGTATTGTGTCATATAAGGTTATTATGTTATTTATGATCCTCCAGACCAAGGCCCTGTACCTGAAGCTACTTATAGACGAACAAAGATAGTTACTATCGAGGAAGGAAATATTAAATGGTCCAAGATGTCTGCCATAGATCAATAAGATGTCTCTCATTGTATTACACTTACAGTGGCCACGGTAGTATCTGCCCTGGGCAATGGTAATGCCCTTTTAGTCGCTTCTTGCGACACTCGAAAAAGTTGGGGTAATACAAAGCCTCCCTCTAATTTTTGAGACAAGGTTTTGGGCTTTTCTGAAAACTTTTTGATTTTAAACGGAGTCAAGTTGAATAGGAAAATTTTTTCGCACGCTTTCGGCGAGCAATATCGTTTACTGCAGATCTTTATTGCCCCTCCCTTTCCCTCTATCGAAACAACAAAGACAGGAAACTAAATAGACAAATAAAAAAATCAATTTTCTATAACCCTTCTCCTTAACATTATAACGTATTTTTACTTAAATATAGACCAGATTTCTAGAAATAAATATTAAAACTCGCCGCTACAGCGATGGCGCGAGTGTCCTTTGTAATATTGACCGTTTTGGTCACAATTTGTTGCATCGACGCATACCCAAACGGAGCGCCGGCAACACCAACGACTTGTGCTGATATGACACCTGGGCATATCAACGGTATCGACGCATGGCCAAACCAATTTAAAACGCCGTATAGTGTCGTCCCAGCCTGCTATGTTCTCGAACCAGATGAGTTGATGGAATGTGAGTTATTTTTTCCTATTTTTTTAATGGCAATATGGTTTCTTTTACTGAAATTCACTTTATCAAAGCAAAACCCAACGGAACCAACTATCGGAAACTTGTAGGGCAAAAAGATAGTTCAAAATTTAGAACCAGCAACTGTACTTAAAGTGAAAAACATTCTTGAGGAAACTGAAATACAAATTTTACTTCTGTAAGGTTTCGTCAAACCAAAGTCAGAATTCTTCGAACAAATATTTTTTAAAAAGCCTGCAATTTTAAGTGTGAAGCAAGATTCTGAATCTATCAAATTAACTTACACATTTTCTCTCCTTTCCAGTCCGATTAAGAGATGTAAGAAGAGGAGGCGGATTATATAGAGGAATGTTTCTGATGGTTAGTAAGTTCCTATGATGCCTGATCGGCATTTTTTCCATTAAAATTCAATCTGAGTAAGGCCAGAAGCAAGGAACCAATATAACGGCTATTTAACAGCAAAGAGCTTCTAAAATGTAGCAGTAAAAAACTGCACTCTAAGTAGAAAACATACCAAACAGAACTGGATGAGAGACACAGTGTCAGCATGTAAGTATCAATAGTAGAGCTGGGCAAAACCGAATCATTCAAAATTCGAATCTGATTCCAATCGGATCGAATCACTAATTGAATGTAAATAACAATTTTTTTTTCACAAATACTCTCCAGTGTGAAAATCAGGAAATTTATAGTTTCTTGTGTATTTTCAATTCACACTCCATGCCTACATTTTTCATATTTTAACGACAAAATATAATCCATTTTGATCAAATTTGACCAAAATTGAATGCATTTTCTCGTTAAAAATGAAACTTCGAGTTCCTATGACCGATTTACAATTTAACAGAATGTGCTTCGAATCGATTCGAATCTCCGAATAGTATTGTCCAGCCTTACCCACTCATGGAATTTTTGCTTAAACTTGCTTTGGAAAGTACGATTCATTGAAATGTAGGGATGTAAGTTTTAGAATTTCGAATGAAAAAATTTTCCTCCATTCCTACATAAACCATGTTTATGATCATGATTAACAGCAAAAAAATGTTAGGCAAATACGTGGAACTGGAACTTGGAACTGGTATCTGTACAAGAGGTCGTAGTGTGCTAACTGGTTAAGCCATATTCCCAGCTTTCCTCTCCCACAGGACAAAATTAAAAGCCTATTCTGACGTTAAACTGGTACATGCTCAAGAAGTCGTAATACGCGATTTAGTTAAGCCGTATTCGCGGCTTTCCCTCCCACAGGAGAAAAATGAAAGCCCATTCTGACTTGAAACTGGTACCTACTCAAGTGGCCGTAGTACGCGATATAGTCAAGTCGTATTCTCGGCGTTTCCCTCCCACAGGACAAAATGAAAGCCCATTCTGACCTGAATTTGATTCAGGTTCAAGAGGTCGTAGTATGCCATATGGTTAGGCCGTATTCCCAGCTTTTCTCTCCCCCATAGGACAAAAATGAAAGCCTATTCTGACTTGGAGCTGAAACTTTTACAAGAGGCCGTAGTACGCTGTTTGGCTGATCCGTATTCTCAACTTTTCTATCCTACTGGACTGAAATAAAATCTTCTACCATCTACATCTTCAATTTCTATTTTCACGCATCACAGGTCCGCGAAGGAGAGGACTTAGCAACAAATCGTAACACAGTTGGGAGCTTTGCTATCAATGATGTACCGACACTATCAGCGGACAATCCGGTTTTGAATTTCAAGGCCACAAACTGCTTTGGCAGGTCGAAATCTGCAGTTACTCACAGATCATCGTAAGTATTTTTTATTTTTGTTTTACTAGTTATTAATTTTTGAATGGAGCATTCCGAGCAAGGCCCTATTCGAGCGGTCACTTACACTGTAATAAAAATGCAGGTAATTAATCGTTTTTCGACAGTAATTCTACTCGGTGTTATTGAAATTAGTCCATAGTCTATATATGGTCAATCTATATTTGTCCATACCCAGTAATTTGAATGGATCACCCTGAGCAAAGCCTTATTCGATCGGTCCTGAGGGAACCCATACTTAACAAAACATAATGTTACGTCCAATGAAAAATTTTTGGTCAAGCGTCAGCGGCACGTTCTAACAGTGACACATACTCAGTAATGTACGTTTAATATCAAGAATGAGCTACAGATAGAACGGGCCTGGATGACACTTTTGATCAATGGCCCAACCTTAACAAGACATAATGTGCCACCAGGTGAAGAATTTTTTGACAAACATGGTTCACAGATGGACCTGGCCTTGATGACGCGTTTCACCAATGACAGCTATTTAACAAAACATAATGTGTGGTCTAGGCCTGAGCAATTCGATTCGGTGATTCGAATCGATTTGAAGCACAATTAATTCAAATCAATCGTGAAACGTTCATAGGGTCAGGAACTTGTTAAGTTAACTAGAATTTTCATTTTTAACGACGAAATGCAATTGATTTTGACCAAATTTGACCAAAAACGATTATATTTCTTTGTTAAAATATGAAAATTGTTGCTCCCAGTGTGAATCGAAAAAACAGTACAGACTATAAATTTCTTTATTTTCACAATAAGTTATAATAGTAAAAATGGGATATTTGTTATTTACAAAGAATTAGTGATTCGATCCAATTCGAAAACATTATTCGAATCAGAATCGAATTTCAAATGGTTCGGTTTTGCCAATCCTTGTGCCATTCAATGAAGAATTGTTTTGTCAATCATGTGCCACAGATGGAACGGGCCTCGATGGCACGGGACATCAATGGCCCATACTTAGCAAAACATAATGATCTACCAACCCAGTGTTCTACCAACTTCAGTGTGTAATAACTTGGGTAGGCTAAGCCGAGCGGGAAAAGATCTTTCCAGCAATTGTAACTCTGTCCGTCTATAAGTGGCCACGCCTCGACGGCGCGATCCATCAGTAACCCACGCTCAACAAAACTTGTTTAAAACAGAAATCGAAAACTTTAAACTGTATTAAATCTATATATTTTTTCTCTGTGTTACAGGAGATATAAAAATTCTAGTCTTTCTGCCGTTACATGGATCGGACCGAAAACATGCAAGGAAAATGAAATATTCTACATCAAGTAAAAGTTGTTTTTATCTAGAATTTTATTTTCTCAAACATCGGAAACACATGTCCATTCAAATCACATGTATTGAATATGTTAAGGTCTCTCTCACACACACACATACACAAGTTTAGCACATACATGTATATACATGTGCAATGGCTTAAAAGAAACTATGACTAGTTGCATTGAGCAAATTTAAATATGGTAATCACACACACACACACAGACACGCACACAAGCAAGTTTATGTGTTTATGTGCAAAGACGTAAAATAAACATTATCTAGTTTTATGGAGCTAATTTAAATATAATAAGTTCACACACATACACAAACAAACAAGTTTAGCACATACGTGTAAATACATGCGTAATGACAGAAAAGAACCATTGGATAGTTGTATTAAGCAAATTTAAATATGTTAATCACACACACACACACACAAACAATCTAATTTAGCACAAACTTGTATATACATGTGTAATGACATAAAAGAAACATTGTCTAGTTTTATTGAGAAAATGTAAATATGTTAAGCACACACACAAACAACTTTAGCACATACGTGTATGTACGTGTGCAATGACATAAAAGAAATATGGGATAGTTACATTGAGCGAATTGAAATATGTTAAGCCCGCACACACATACACAAACAAGTTTTGCACATATGTGTATGTACCAGTGCAATGAAAAAAAGAAACATTGGCTAGGTGTATTGAGGAAATTGAAATATGTTAATCGCACACACAGAAACACGGAGACACAGATTTTTCATTTAGATAACTTGTTGATTTCTTATGATCTATCGCCTAATGAATGTTTTTATGCCTTTAAATTTGTACTATACAATTTAGCACATACGTGTATGTACGTGTGCAATGCCATTTAAAATTAGGTCCTAAATGCTCTTCTCAGGATTAACATTGGCTCGTTATTTGGCTTTGTCACTCTATAGCTTTTGACCCTTTTTCTTGTAGATTTAAAAATGAATATACATTGCAGGGCAACAGTGGCAAAAGAGAAAAACATGGTGCAAAGGGGAATAAGTGTTCCAATAATCTGCAATGCTGACATATCCAACGTTCAAATCATGGAAAAAATTCGACCGATTCATCCTGAATTGTATTGTAGACAACTTAGACGTGGTAGCTGGGCTATTATACCAAAATGTGAGTATAGTGCATTGGACTTTTTATTAGAATTGCTATAAGGTAAGCTATCCTTCACTGTGTAAAAACGTCTGTAAGATCACTGTTCTTACAGAGTAATTATATTTGCTGATGTTAACAAAAATTATCGAATCGCTTTTTTCCGGCCTTGTATGGGAAGTTGACTGAACGCGCCTTCAATTTTGTTAGTTTTGCAATTTTGAAAAAGTTTATATTCATAAATAAACAGTTGAATCCGAATCATATGAATCCGAGAATCTTCCTGTAGGAACACGGAGCCATATGTTCAGTGACCCAAAGCGACATTTCCAACGAATCTTGGGCCGACAAGGGAACGGATCATAAGTCTAAATTCTAAATTGACTTTATAATCGCCCGGGGCAGATACCACTTAATGCACTTTAACGTGACGGTTTATCTCCGTTGGGGATGTTTTCCGTTTATAGTGCAGTTGCTGGTACTGCAATTTTTAGAAGCTCTACCCAATCATTGAGTGGCAGTTAGTAGGTTTTTTTTTATGCACTGATCTCGGCCTTGCTCAGAGTGTATTTCAATGAAAAATAGTAAAAACTACTGCTATAGAATGTGATTTCGATGCATTTTTGTGGCAATAACAGTATACGTTTGAATCCGATTATTTGTAAATTACATTTCGATTTGGTTCCGCGAATCTTTGATTTTATTGCATTTACGTTACAACGACAAGATATACTTATTATATTTTTATTTATGAATTACAGATGCAAGCGAATCATTTGAATCCGAGAATCTTCCAATAGGAGGTTGGAGTCATATGTTCAGTGATCCGAAGCAACAGTTCAAACGAGGTATGGGATCAACAGCAACTCTGGGAACAGGACCAGATGCCGCGAAGGACGGAAGTAAGTTCCATGAAGTTTCTATATTTTCTTGTACATTTTGTATTGATGAAATCCCAACTATTTGTTACCATTAATTACCCTTTTTTCAATTATTTTCTCTTTATCTTCATTCATTTTTATTCTCCTATATTTTATTATCTCTCACTCTCTCTCTCTTATTCCTCATTTTTCTCCTTTATAAATGTTTTGTATTTCTCCTTTAAAATCGACAATTTCATACTTATTCCACCCCAGCTACTCAACATTTTCTTTACTTTCTTTCTCTCGCTTGATCTGACCCTTCATCTTACTTCGCATGTTCCTCCACCCTCCCTCTTTTCCTTCTCCTCTCCTCTCCTTTACTTTTTCTTTTGTCGTAGTATTTTTTGTCGTTAAATTAGTTTTTAATACTTTCCTCTTTCTTCATTTTCGTTTCCTAGAACTCATCATCCACACTCTTTATTCTTTTTCATCCGTTGTATAGACATTCTCCTCTTTTTATCTATCTTTCATTTTTTCTTCAATATGATGTATTTTACTTCATCTTCGTTTTTTTTTAGTTTCCCTCTCCTCCATACTCTTCATCGCCATCTTTTTCCAGTTCACTATTCAAATAATGATTTTCCCTTTTTAAATAAAACTATCTCGGCAAGCAAGTGCAAGTGTAAAATTATTTTACGCCTTCGACGCAATTTTCGAAATACTTTATAGCAATACACAATAAACCAGGCTATCTTCGAAAGAATATATTTTGCCCCCGGTGGCCATTTTGACATCATGATTTGATCTCCCTTTTTTCGAATTAAATGCTGCTTTCAATTCATCACAAACGACACTTTATAGTAGCAGTTAGCTTTGTTTGGTATTCTTTCTGCTTACGTTGTCGTTGCTGGTGCATTTAGTTGCAGGCCGTAGCAATTTAAGTGATTGGTAATCGGTCTTTCTTGGCTGATTACGGCCTTAAAGTGAATTTTAATAGAGCAAAATCTTGCTTGTGTTGAATTTCCTTCAAAAATACAAACATTTATTTTCCCTATTTTTGAATACGACTTGCAGTTGTTGCTGCAGCTTAGGTAACTGATTGATACGTTAATGGCCGTTAGGTGGTCTTTTTAGGCTCTTTTTCGGCCTTAAAAGTAGAACTGGACTATACATTGTGGTGATTCGAAGCACAAAAGAATCAATAGCAAATATTCCATAAAAATATAAACTTGCGAAATGAAGTAAAATTTTCATGTTTAACGAGGAAATGCAACCGATTTTGGTCTAATTTGACCAAAATCGGTTATATTTTGTCGTTAAACTACGAAAATTGTTGATCTTAGACATGGATGATGAATTAAAAATACACTTCGATATATTTTGTTCTAAAAATAAATATATTTCTCTATTTCAGAATACTACATGTATTTCGAGGCTTCAGGTACCTACCAATTCCAATCCGCTGGGCTTATTAGTCCTCCAGACCTGACTGGATGCTTCTGTTTCTCGTTCTGGTGCCACATGAACACTGACAGAATGACTCGGTTCAGAGTTAGCATTATCGGGCTTAGACCAAGGACTATTGTTGACATCGTTGAGGTCACTGACTATTGGAGACAGGTCTCGTACAATTTCAAAGCACGAACACCGGTCACGGTAAGACATACGGACGTTTGAGAAAGATAGTTAAAATTTGTAAATTGGTGGGGAAAAATTTGGAGCGCTATCAATTAATGATGCTATATTTGACAGAAGAGTTTTTGCTTAATGTATTTCCTGCGAAAGTAGTGGTATATGGTTTTACATTCGGTCGGGGCAGATACCACTCAATGCACTTCACCATCGAAGTTCAGTTCCGTGTGGGATGTTTTCTACTTAGAGTGCAGTTACTAGTACCACACCTTTCAGTATCTCTTTGCTATAAAGTGGCTGTTAGTTGATTTCTTTTAGTCAATGCTTCCGGCCTTGCTCAGAGTGAATTTCAATAAAACAAAAAGAAATATATATATACTTTTTATAGCAGATCAAGATAAAATTAACCCCAACATTATCGAGCAGAGACGCGAAATATTTTCGATATTATTTTCATTTTTCATCGACTTGAACTTGAAGACTTGAACCATTGACTCGAAGACTTGGACCATTAACCATTTGACCAAAATCGATTGAATTTCGTCGTTAAAATTTCGATTCGAAGCCCAATTAATTCGAATCAATCATGAATCGTTCGTAGGAACAAAGGCTTGTTAAGTGAACTGGGATTTTCATATTTTAACGTCGAAATATAATCGATTTTGGTCAAATTGGTTTTTGCTCCTATTAACAATTCACGATTGATTCGAATTAATCGTGCTTCGAATCGATTCGAATCACCGAATCGAATTGCCCAGCGCTAGACTCATGTCTCCACTCTCGCCCATAAAACCCTAATGCGCAAAATAACGGTTCATTTATGTTATTTTTCAGATTGCTATCCAAGTATTCAGCAGTGGAAAGGAAACCGGGGATGTTGGTATCGACGATATACGCATAGAAGCTGGACATTGTCCTGGTGGAACTCCAGTCATATCTTAACCATGCACTCGATTTGATTGACTCATTTTTTTTAATTTGAATTAAAGCAAAATTAAGTATACCTAATCAAGAGATACCTAAATAATGCTTAGAAGCTAAAATATTGGATCAGAAAAAAATTAAAAGAATTCTTTTTAAATTTTCATCATTTTTTTGAGCAAAACATATGTTGTTTAACTAGATCACTGATTTTCGCTAGGAATGAGCGCAACAGAATCATTCCAAGTTAGATTATTGTTCAAATATTTCATTTTCAAATCAGAAAAATATGGTCTTAATCTTGATGAAAAATTCTTTTTTTTCTGTTTTAGGGTCTAATTTCGATTTCGTATTTTTTGTCAATTTTTTCGTATTTTGATATTAAAAATGAAGAAATATTGGGCCATTAGATGAGACACAGACGAAAGACTTTTCGTTCAATGAAACAGAATATATTTTTCTCCCAATTTTCTTGATAAACTAGAAAGGCGAAGTTTTTTTCAGTTTACTTTTTGTTTTTAAAGGCACAAATTGTTTGTCTGAGTTCGCTTTTATTTTGTCTTTGAAATGCGAAAATTTGACATCATTTTATAACTTTTGTTCCTTGACTAGTTTACGTTATACTACACGTTAGAACTATGTTTTATCAAGCATGAACCACTGATGAACCGCGTCTAGTGGCGCTATTGATCAGTGGCTCATGCATGATGATGTATTTCTTTCATAGTTTTTTTTTCTTGTTAAAAAATTGAAATTGGTGAAATTTTTTCTCGAACGATTTATTAAATAAAGCATAGTAGTAGCATGGATGTATGTTTATTGGTTATTTCCTAGCCCTCGGGGATATAATATTGGCATCGCAGGTTGAAGATCTGGGTTTCGATTCCTGGCTAGTCCGGCTGATTAATCTCTCCCACCACTTGTTCCAGGGTGTAATAACTCAGGTAGGATTGGCCCAACCTGGAAGATCATATCTTTTCCACAACACTAACCCCGTTCGTGTGTAAGTGACCGCCGGCACAAGGATTTGTTCCAGGTGTCTGTGAAAATAGTTAATATAGCGCAATCTGTAGAGCCATGATAATCTTTAAGCCATGAGTCAATAACCGGGGCTTAATTTTTTTTTCGAATGCTCTCTGGCGCCATCTAGAGGTTACCACCAGGTTCATTCATAATAAACTATTTTGGCAATTTCGTTGATGAATTTATCTATCGTCTGCTTTTCACAGGTTGAGCTAATCTCAGCACAATATACGCTTCCCTGGTGGCAACAACTCGGTATTTTCTTAAATAGATATCCAGATCAATCGGAGTGAGACTACCGGTGTACGTATAGTAGGCCATAAAGTAAAGTAAGTATGTGGGCCACAGTGGCGTGGTGAAAGCGACGGTAGCTGCTGAACGTAATACATAATGAACGGCGAGGGTTCGAACCCCGGCAAAGTTGCATCAATATCGATGAACGAAAAAAGCTTTCATCGAGCAATACACGCGGAGTGCCACCGGGCGAGGCACTGCAACCCACGGCATTAGGACGATGCTCGATAACCTTACTGATTCCTCATTAGTTCCACGCGGGATGGACGCTAGCCGCAAGATAAATCTCGTAGCCAGATGTTATTGTAAACATTGTTAATTGCATACTGTGCAATAAAGTTCATCTCAATCAGAGTTCCAATTCTCTCTGGCGCTATTTAACGACTGCGACCAAGAATATTTATATCTCAATACAGAGAATCGTGAGTGGGAATCATTTGAATTCACAATACTTTCTGGCGCCACCCAAACAGTTGCGACTAGTTAACATTTTTGATAAAAGGCGATCAATGCTGTTCGTAAAACCTGCAAATTGCATCATTTTGCTTTCGCCGGCTGTGCTAATCTCTGACGTCATATTGTCACATGAATCACGAACATTGTCTTTCAGAAAATCACAAATCAAGTGAAAGCTGGAACGCGTCGAGAGTGTTATATATAACTAAAAAACAATTTGCTTTATTGCATTTTAAACTTTTATTTCAATGAAAGTGTGACATAAAATAGTACAAAGTATAAATATAATGAGGAAATATTACGAAAACTAATTTACACTAGAAGCATTTAGTAATGTTAAAGCAGATTGGACTTCCACTGAAGTAGTGTGTGTGTGAGAGCCAACTTTGTGGAAAATTTTAAATTTTGTATTAATTTTTTTAAACCTTGTATATTCTTTAGAGGACAGATCAGGGGATATTGTAAGTCATGATGGAATAATTCAGAAAAAAATAGAAATTAAATAAGACTTAGAGTCAATGGCCATATGATTTAAATGAAAGGACGGGAGTTATTATGTCTTATTATCCGATTTTGACATATACATAGTTTTGTTTCGATATCTCTGTCTACACAAAAAGTGATATAATAAAATCTATAGTGAATTAGAAAAACGTGAGTTTTAAATAAGATTTAAAGCGAGTAACATATGCTTGCCTTTGTTATACTAATTTGTTGGCGAAACTCCAAATATATTTGCATTAACTTGAACGCATGTAATTTTTTATAATTTTTATAGCCACTTTATGGAGTGGGTCACCCTGTCCAAAGGCTTGTACCAGCGCCACATATAGATGAGCAGGGATAGAATTGCTGGAAAGATAGGATCTTTTCTTGTTCTACTTCGCCTACCCAAGGTATTACACAATGGGTTGAGTGTTAGGAATGAATTAACGATCCGTACTTGCCGGGATTCGAACTCGAGATCTTTAACCTGCGATGACAATTTACACTGTAACAAAAAATGCAACAAAAGCACTGGCCTTTGACAGTAATTTTACTTGGAGGTATGGAAAAAAATCAAAATTGACATTTTTGACCAAATATGGAGTGTTGATGAAATGCACCGCGAGGGTGCAGTCCATCAACAGCTCATAATTGGCATAAATGTCATCAACATGGCGTTTTTTAATTTTGGAAATATGCACCAAATTATGCAATTTTTTATATGCAATTACACCAAATGGCCAGTCAATTTACTGTACTTTTGTTACAGTGTTGTTAGTTTCCTCGAATTGTCGTTTAATATACGATGCTTATATAGAGATGAATTTAAAACACTCATCATAAAAATACAGATAGTTGCACAAATTTATCAAAGCTAAAAAAGTTATTTAAACTGGTCTTCTATACAAACACCAGGTAAAAATTTGAAGTTGTCTAAGCCGATATCTCCCCTGAATGTGCTACCGCGTTGCCCGATGATTTTAATCTGTAAAAATGTAAGGTTTCAGATTGAATGTTGAACAAAGTATAGAGTAGGATATCTCACCCCGTGCGAAAAAAGTATGTGGTGTTAGGCGTGAGTCGCAGACACGGCTGGGCGAAACCGAACCGTGTGTAAGTCGAATCTGATTCGAATTACTTTTTGGGAATCGGAAACTATCGCTAATTCCGTCTAAATAACAAATTCCCGTTTTAACATTAGCGTTTTCTCAGTTATCAAAACATTGAAATCTATGCTTTCATTTTTCATTGTAAAATTTGAAAGTTTCATTTCATTGTGCGAGTTTAATTAAATTTAAATAATTTAATTAAAAAAGTTTTCGTTGAGCATGGGACACTGATGGATCGCACATCAAATTGATTAGGTACGACCGAATCACGACTGATTAGAATAATTTCGTCCTCGAATCGATTCGAATCACCAAAATGATAAATATAATTTTGGATCAGGCATAAATGAAAGGTACAAGGCAATCACTGCGCTTTAATAGAGACGGACCAGATATTCTTTGTGCAGTTTCTGGTACTACATCTTTTAGTAGCATTTTGCTATTAAGTGCTCTTTATTTGGTTCTATTTAGGCACCGTTTCCGTCCTTGCTCAGATAGAATTTCAATAACAAAAAGAGGAATATGTACCGAACAGCACTGCCTTTTTTAGTTGAATGTTGCCATCTTGGTGGTTTTTTTTTTTTTTTTTTCATCATTTTTTCTGATGCTGCTACTATCCACGGTTGGAAGAAAATTTAAATAAGTTTAATAGGAATGATTCTACTTACCACGACATTACCAGGTTCATTTATTGAAATCCAAGAGTTAATCCATCTGTCTCTTCTCAGGTCTAAAGGAACTGAATTTTCGTCATCATAAGAATAATCTGGGTGCTGGCAGGACACGACTTTATTATTAAATGTGCAATAGAACTTCGTATCTTCATCAGTGTACATGTGATATGAGAATCGGAAACACAAACATCCGGCTAGACCAGCTGGGCTGACTAAAATTGCCCTTTGACCTTTTCGTGACGGGAAACTTGCCTCCAAGTATAAGTAGTATGCTGAAATAGATGGAATTTAATTTATTTTGTTATTTCGAAATTAACTCTGCGCAAGGCCGAAAGCAATGCCTGAAAGGAACCAACCAACGGCCACTTAATAACAAAGAGCTACTAAAAGGTGTAGTACCAGAAACTGTACGACGTACCAGACGAAAACAAACCAAACGAAACTGAACCGCCATGGTAAAGAACAATAAGTGGTGTCTGCCCTGGGCGATGGTAAGACCATCCACCACTTCTTCGCTTCTATTTAGTCGCCTTCTAGGACACGCAGGAAATACGTTAGGACTATTCCAAACCCCGTATCTACAAGGCTTTTTATAGAATTAAAACTGAAATATGGAAAATAGATATAAGTATTGTGATGCATTTCTAAAATATTTTCAAAAAAGTTGGACTAAAATCGATTTCCTTTTGTCCTTAAAAATTAAGGTTCTAGTTTATTTACCAATCTAATGTTCCCCTGAATGATTCTCGATTGATTCGAATAAATTGTGCTTCGAATCGATTCGAATCACCGAATCGAATTGACCAGCCAAACTTACAGGTGCGGGATAAAAACAAACTTACCTCCGTTCTTGGCTTTTTTAGGACCAGTTCCAGGTGAAGGTGTGTTGCCAGATCTCCAAGTCCAAGGTATCCTTGCGTTTTTACCATCAGTCCAATTGCCCGGGTTGTCCAATTCAAATGATGTATTTGCGCCTATACGAAAAAAATATTTATTTATTTTTTAATAGTCATTTTTTGGAGTGGATCACCAATATTGCTTTAATAAAATAGAATAAATCATCAGTAAATAAGTGCTCCAAATTAGACATGTGTAATGATTGGATTATATACATATATACATACATACATATATATATATATATATATATATAAGCAAATTTATACCAACAAAAATGCGTTGTTGATGATATTCATATCAAATGTGATCTGTTGCTGGAACGCACCTCAGAGGCATAATTTGTTTTACAGCCTCTTCTTAAAGTGGATCACCCTGTCCAAAGCCCTGTAACGGCGGCCACTTATAGATGGATATGGTTACAATTACTGGAAAGATATGCTCTTTTCCTGTTCGGCTTAGCCTACCCAAGTTATTGCAGCATGCGCAATGATACGATCCAAAAATGAATGTATATGGAAATGCCAAAGCTGAAGATTAATTGCCCTTTTTGCGGTTCTTTAAGTCGTTAGATTCCTGTCCCGCCGATCCTAGCAAAACTCTTGGTTGAGAAAGGGGCATGGATTTAAAAACATAGATTGCCTCGAGCCCAAGATTTTTCCATGTTTCCAAAATGGTAACCACTATGCCATTGCTATAGGCGAGAGAATAAGCATTAAACTATGGGAATTATGGAGGGATGTAGAACTTAAAACAAAACTGTAGAATTGAACAGAGCTTTACATATATATATATATATAAATATATATATATATATATATATATATGTTATATTTGTGGGTGCGGTGGTTAAACATGTCGGCATCGCAGTTTGTAGATCTAGAGTTCGAGTCCTTGCGAGTCTGGTTTGTTGATTCATGACTACCACTCAACCCAGGGTGTAATAACTTGGGTGGGCTAAGCCGAAAAATCAAGATCATATCTTTTCAAAAACTCTAACCCTGTCCGTCTATAATGATCACTGGTACAGAGACTTGGTCCGGTTGGTCATATCGTTTTTTTTTTCTATTATTTTTTATGATAAAATCATGTTATACGTTCAGGATGTATAAATATATATGTGAAAGTTATAGAACTTTACCTTCTGGAATAGCGTGATATTGTCTTGAGCAGCTGTCATCAACATTCTTCGATTTATGAACACATTTCAAAGGAAGCATCAATCCGTCGACGAATTCACGTTTTGATTTTACAATTGTTGCACTGTCAAAGAAGAAATGTTTATTGATCGTGCAAAGTGACCCTGCAAGAAACTTTGAGTCGGTTTAATCATAGGCTATCATTGCACAGCGTCTTGACGGCGCGATTCATAAAGTACTTAGAGACATCATGTTCAAGAGTCATTCTACATACATAGACACATTCTGGGACGTGACAGAAATAAATTTGTGTATGTGTGTAAAAAGACTCCTGTACCTCTTGCCTATTAGTTTATTCTCTTTCTATAGCATCCTTGCTTTTAGCATACGGATCCCTTATGTGAAGGAATAGAAGAAGGATAAGTAGTCAGTCCCACGTTAACCCGACCAAGAGCTTAAATTACTTATTATGCATTTTCTCATTAGGATGGCAAATTTTCAACTAAAAGGGAAAAATGATCATCTCAAAAGCACTATTATGCTCTTCGGCGACACCCAGTGGTTTCGAAAATTTCACAACGTTGGAATCATTTGATTGAAGTTGTATGACTCTGTATCAAATTTGTTTTCAAGCATAAATTCCATCAAATATGTTTCTCATTTTGTTGATCCCAACATCGTTGCTAATATATGGTGATAAAACCTCACCGCTTATCATTTTTTTCTAATAATTTTTATGATATAATTAAGTTATAAAAGAAACGTTCAGGGTGTATAAATGATCCAAAATTAACTGTATTCAAAATGTGGCAAGTTTTTGACCTTCAGGACATTGTGGCTAAAGCTCAGCAATTCGATTCGTCGATTCGAAGCACAAGTTCGAATTCGAACCAGCTGTGAATCGGCCATATGAACAAAATCTAGCAAAAATGATCGTCGAATTTGAATTCAAGCTATCATTTTCAATATTGAGATTATTGAGTAAATATTAAAGGTAATATGGACCATTTAAATAGACTAAATTAGCGAATGCGATTCGAAGCGGAAAATATTCGACTCTGATTCGAATTCCAAATGATTTTTCTTTGCGCTGTCGATATTGCAGCCTAGTTTAGTTGATCCATAAAACGAATATTTCATTATTTTACTTCTTACCTCACATAATACATTCGATCATATTCGCATTCATCAGGGGCTGTCCACAAATAAACATCCTGTCCCACTGTCCTGGGAAACTGGTTTGCATCTGCTATTGCACTGCCTATCTTTCTATCACAGTTGACGTGTTTTTGATCAAAGTTTTCCTCCCATCTACCATCATCGAGCAATACACGCGGAGTGCCACCGGGCGAGGCACTGCAACCCACGGCTTCAGGACGATGCTCGATAACCTTACTGATTCCTCATTAGTTCCACACGGGATGGACGCTAGCCGCAAGATAAATCTCGTAGCCAGATGTTATTGTAAACATTGTTAATTGCATACTGTGCAATAAAGTTCATCTCAATCAGAGTTCCAATTCTCTCTGGCGCTATTTAACGACTGCGACCAAGCATATTTATACCTCAATACAGAGAATCGTGAGTGGGAATCATTTGAATTCACAATACCTTCTGGCGCCACCCAAACAGTTGCGACTATTTAACATTTTTGATAAAAGGCGATCAATGCTGTTCGTAAAACCTGCAAATTGCATCATTTTGCTTTCGCCGGCTGTGCTAATCTCTGACGTCATATTGTCACATGAATCACGAACATTGTCTTTCAGAAAATCACAAATCAAGTGAAAGCTGGAACGCGTCGAGAGTGGCATATGTAACTAAAACCAATTTGCTTTATTGCATTTTAAACTTTATTTCAATGAAAGTGTGACATAAAATAGTACAAAGTATAAATATAATGAGGAAATATTACGAAAACTAATTTACACTAGAAGCATTTAGTAATGTTAAAGCAGATTGGACTTCCACTGAAGTAGTGTGTGTGTGAGAGCCAACTTTGTAGAAAATTTTAAGAATCACTGACTCAAGCTAAAAACATCAGATTTGTGCTGAAAGTATTTTGCCAAGTTAAACCTGATATATTCTTCAGCTCAGGGTAGCTCAGGGGATATTGTAAGTCATAATAGGATAATTCAGAAAAGACTAGAAATTAAATAAGATTCAAATACAAGGAAAGAGTTATTATGTGTTATGATCCGGTTTTAGGCAAAGTTATACTTTTTTTCTATATCTCTGTCGACACAAAAAGGTGATATGAATAAATATATCACATTAAAGAGTTATCTAGAAAGCAAACTAAATTTATAGTGAAGTTGAAAACGTATCAGCCTAAAAGTGAGTTTTAAATGAAGATTTAAAGCGAGTAACATATGCTTGCCTTTGTTGTACTAATTTGTTGGCGAAACTCCAAATATATTTGCATTAACTTGAACGCATGTAATTTTTTATAATTTTTATAGCCACTTTATGGAGTGGGTCACCCTGTCCAAAGGCTTGTACCAGCGCCACATATAGATTGGGAGGGTTAGAATTGCTGGAAATATAGGATCTTTTCTTGTTCTACTTCGCCTACCCAAGGTATTACACAATGGGTTGAGTGTTAGGAATGCATTAACGAGCCGTACTTGCCGGGATTCGAACTCGAGATCTTTAACCGCGATGACAACTTACACTGTAACAAAAAATGCAACAAAATCACTGGTCTTTGACAGTAATTTTACTTGGAGGTATAGAAAAATCAAAATTGTCATTTTTGACCAAATATGGGGTGTTGATGGAATGCACCACGAAGTTGCAGTCCATCAACAGCTCATAATTGGTATAAATGTCATCAACATGGCGATTTTTAATTTTGGAAATATGCACCAAATTATGCAATTTTTTATATGCAATTACACCAAATGGCCAGTCAATTTACTGTACTTTTGTTACAGTGTTGTTAGTTTCCTCGAATTGTCGTTTAATATACGATGCTTATATAGAGATGAATTTAAAACACTCATCATAAAAATACAGATAGTTGCACAAATTTACCAAAGCTAAAAAAGCTATTTAAACTGGTCTTCTATACAAACACCAGGTGAAAATTTGAAGTTGTCTAAGCCGATATCTCCTCTGAATGTGCTACCGCGTTGCCCGATGATTTTAATCTGTAAAAATGTAATATTTAAGATTAAGCGTAGAATTAAGTATAGAGCAGGATTTCTCACTCCGTGCAAATAAAGTATGTTGTATATGTTGCGATGGGCGTGAGTCGCAGACACGGCTGGGCGAAACCGAACCGTGTGTAAGTCGAATCTGATTCGAATTACTTTTTGGGAATCGGAACATATCGCTAATTCCGTCTAAATAACAAATTCCCGTTCTAACCTTAGCGTTTCCTCGGTTATCAAAACATTGAAATCTATGCTTTCATTTTTCATTGTAAAATTTGAAAGTTTCATTTCATTGTGGGTGTTCATACTCGATAAGATAATTTAATTAGAAAATCTTTTGTTGAGCATGGAACACTGATGGATCGCGCCATTAAAGCGCGGGTCATCTGTGGCTTATGCTTCAGAAAAAATTTTGATTAGGTATGACCGAATCAGGACTGATTTAAATAATTTTCTCATCGAATCGATTCGAATCACAAAAACGATACAGCCAACCATACATCGTGCCTTTAAGAAAATAAAATTCTGTGTGTTTTGGGTGTTTTCTTTACCTGTCGGTTTTGTTCCATATTGGAAGTTTTCCGCTTAGAGTGCAGTTGCTGGTACTACATCTTTTAGTAGTTTTTTGCTATCAAGTGCTCTTTATGTGGTTCTATTTAGGCACCGTTTCCGGTCTTGCTCAGAATGATTTCAATAATAAAAAGAAGTACTGAACAGCACTAACTTCTGTTGTAGAAAGTTGCCATCTTAGTGGCTGTTAGTTTTTTTCATTATTATTTCTGATGCTGCTACTATCCATGCTTGGAAGAAAATATAAATAAGTTTAATATGAATGATTCTACTTACCACAACATTGCCAGGTTCATTTATTGAAATCCAAGAGTTAATCCATCTGTCTCTCCTCAGGTCTAAAGGAACTGAATTTTCGTCATCATAAGAATAATCTGGGTGCTGGCAGGACACGACTTTATTATTAATTGTGCAATAGAACTTCGTATCTTCATCAGTGTACATGTGATATGAGAATCGGAAACACAAACATCCGGCTAGACCAGTTGGGCTGACTAAAATTGCCCTTTGACCTTTTCGTGAAGGGAAACTTGCCTCCAAGTATAAGTAGTATGCTGAAATAGATGGAATTTAATTTATTTTGTTATTTGGAGATTAACTCTGCGCAAGGCCGAAAGCAATGCCTGAAAGGAACCAACCAACGGCCACTTAATAACAAAGAGCTTCTAATAGGTGTAGTACAAGAAACTGTACTCTAAGACGAGAACAAACCAAACGAAACTGAACTGCCATGGTAAAGAACAGTAAGTGGTGTCTGCCCTGGGCGATGGTAAGACCATCCACCACTTCTTCGCTTCCTTTTAGTCGTCTTCTAGGACACGCAGTAAATACGTTAGGACTATTCCAAACCCCGTATCTACAAGGCTTTTTATAGAATTGAAATAAAAATAGATATAAGTATTGCAATGCATTCTAAAATATTTTCAAAAAAGTTGGACCAAAATCGATTCCATTTTGTCAATAAAAATGAAAGTTCTAGTTTATTTACCAATCTAGTGCTCCCCTGAATGATTTTCGATTGATTCGAATAAATTGTGCTTTGAATCGATTCGAATCACCGAATCGAATTGTCCAGCCAAACTTACAGGTGCGGGATAAAAACAAACTTACCTCCGTTTTTGGCTTTTTTAGGACCAGTTCCAGGCGAAGGTGTGTTGCCAGATCTCCAAGTCCAAGGTATCCTTGCGTTTTTACCATCAGTCCAATTGCCCGGGTTGTCCAATTCAAATGATGTATTCGCGCCTATAGGAAAAAAATTATTTATTTCTTTTTTAATAGTCATTTTTTGGAATGGATCCCCAATATTGTTTTAATAAAATAGAATAAATCAACAGTAAATAAGTGCTCCAAATTAGACATGTGTAAAGATTGGATTATATATACATTGTTTTTACAGCCTCTTCTTAAAGTGGATCACCCTGTCCAAGGCCCTGTAACTGAGGCCACTTATAGATGGATATGGTTACAATTACTGGAAAGATATGCTCTTTTCCTGTTCGGCTTAGCCTACCCAAGTTATTGCAGCATGCGCAATGATACGATCCAAAAATGAATGTATATGGAAATGCCAAAGCTGAAGATTAATTGCCCTTTTTGCGGTTCTTTAAGTCGTTAGATTCCTGTCCCGCCGATCCTAGCAAAACTCTTGGTTGAGAAAGGGGCATGGATTTAAAAACATAGATTGCCTCGAGCCCAAGATTTTTCCATGTTTCCAAAATGGTAACCACTAGGCCATTGCTATAGGCGAGAGAATAAGCATTAAACTATGGGAATTATGGAGAGATGTAGAACTTAAAACAAAACTGTAGAATTGAACAGAGCTTTATATATATATATATATATATTATATTTGTGGGTGCGGTGGTTAAACATGTCGGCATCGCAGTTTGTAGATCTAGGGTTCGAGTCCTTGCGAGTCTGGTTTGTTGATTCATGACTACTACTCAACCCAGGGTGTAATAACTTGGGTGGGCTAAGCCGAAAAATCAAGATCATATCTTTTCAAAAACTCTAACCCTGTCCGTCTATAATGATCACTGGTACAGAGACTTGGTCCGGTTGATCATATCGTTTTTTTCTATTAATTTTTATGATAGAATTAGATTATAAAAGAAACGTTCAGGATGTATAAATATATAAATATGTATATGAAAATTTTAGAACTTTACCTTCTGGAATAGCGTGATATTGTCTTGAGCAGCTGTCATCAACATTCTTCGATTTATGAACACATTTCAAAGGAAGTGTTAATCCGTCCACAAATTGACGTTTCGATTTTACAATTGTTGCACTGTCAAAGAAGAAAAAGTTTATTGTTCGTGCAAAGTGACCCCTGCAAGAAACTTTGAGTCGGTTTAATCATAGGCTACCATTAGACAGCGTCTTGACGTCGCGATTCATAAAGTACCTAGAGACATCATGTTCAAGAGTCATTCTACATACATAGACACATTCTGGAACGTGACAGAAATAAATTTGTGTATGTGTGTTAAAGACCCCTGTACCTCTTGTCTATTATTTTATTCTCTTTCTATAGCATCCTTGCTTTTAGCATATAGATCCACTTACGCAAAGGCATAGAAGACGGATAAGCAGTTAGTCCCGCGCTAACCCGACCAGGAGAATGAATTACTTATTATGCGTTTTCTCATTAGGATGGCAAATTTTCAACATAAATTGAAAAACGATCATCTCAAAGGCCCTATTATGCTCTTCGACGACACCCAGTGGTTTCAAAAATTTCACAACGTTGGAATCATTTGATTGAAGTTGTATGACTCTGTATCAAATTTGTCTTCAAGCATAAATTCCATCAAATATGTTTCTCATTTTTGTTGATCCCAACATCGTTGCTAATATATGGTGATAAAACCTTACCGCTTATCATTTTTTTCTAATAATTTTTATGATATAATTATAAAAGAAACGTCCAGGGTGTATAAATGATCCAAAATTAACTGTATTTAAAATGTGTCAAGTCTTTGACCTTCAGGTCATTGTGGCTAAAGCTCAGCAATTCGATTCGTCGATTCGAATTGTCGATATAATTAAGTTATAAAAGAAACGTTCAGGGTGTATAAATGATCCAAAATTAACTGTATTCAAAATGTGGCAAGTTTTTGACCTTCAGGACATTGTGGCTAAAGCTCAGCAATTCGATTCGTCGATTCGAACCAGCTGTGAATCAGTCATATGAACAAAATCCAGCAAAAATGATCTTTGAACTTGAATACAAGCTATCGGTTTAAATATAGAGATTATTGAGTAAATATTAAAGGTAATATGGGCCATTTAAATAGACTAAATTAGCAAATGCGATTCGAAGAGGAAAAATATCCGAATCAGATTCGAATTCCAAATGATTTTTCTTTACGCAATCGATATTGCAGGCTAGTTTAGTTGATCCATAAAACGAAAATATCATTATTTTCCTTCTTACCTGACATAATACATTTGATCATATTCGCATTCATCAGGGGCTGTCCACAAATAAACATCCTGTCCCACTGTCCTGGGGAACTGGTTTGCATCTGCTATTGCACTTCCTATCTTTCTATCACAGTTGACGTGTTCTTGATCAAAGTTTTCCTCCCATCTACCAAATGATTGACCGTCTTTGCGAACCTGTGTGTAGAAAAGGCAATTCTTAATATCGAAGGTAGTCACACAAATCGATTGTATTTCGTTGTTAAAAATGGAAATTTCAGTTCATTTAGCAAGTTTTTGTTCCTATGAACGATTTACGATTGATTCGAATAAATTGTGCTTCGAATCGATTCGAATAATCGAATCGAATTGCCAGCCTTACTACCATATTAACCATCAAAATATTAAAAGTCTACAAAATATAACATAACATCAATTATTAACGTAAATGTCAATAAAATATCATAAGAAAAACACTCGTGGTTCTCGATCAATATACATATATATGTGGTGACTCTGTTGTACTGTCCCGATATCGCAATATTTTCAGCGTTTTAAACTATACTATATTCAGATATTTTGGTGTAGTTTATCTAGATAAAAATGTGCAACAATTCCGACTTATCTCTCAAACATTTAGCATGAATAGGTAGGTTTTACAATTATCAAACCTTTGTTGCTTAAAAAATTGTACACTGTAACAAAAATGCAGTGAAATCGTTGTTTTGAAACAATACTTTCAATCTTTAATGTTAAAATAAAACTATAAAAGCGATTTTTAATGCCAAATATGGGTTGTTGATGGAACGCACCGGCTAGGTGCGATTCATCAGCAGCCCATAGTTGGCATAAATTTTATCAGGTATATTCGAATTTCAGAAATATACAATTACTGCAAATTACCAGTAATTTTACTGCGATTTTGTCCTAGTGCACTCTAAGAAAAGTTTGGTCAGAGTTGGCATCATGATCTGAAAGACATTCAGCATGCTATGGTGTTTGAAAATTAAAAAAAAAACTTTTAATGTCTCAATACCTATGGAGAAAATAACGAAATTGTTTGGATAGTATAGAGAGCTCTGCCTAGGTGCTGTTGTATATTGTTAGTATATTCTCATGTGTGACATTGCTCTGAGTGAATATTGATGGAAAAAACTAATGTCGGATTTCCATTGCAAATGTTTTAAAAAACAATACTCCAGTATCTACAGCAATATCATCGTCCGAATAGCTAAGTAGATAATCCCTTCCATCCGTGGCCAATTATTTGGCAAAATTATAATTGCTTAAGTCATGACCTCGCTAATCATCACAAAGTCACAAAGGTGCGGGCAAGCAGGCCTCAACAGTGGACCACCTGTGCTTGATTAACACTTAACAAAACATGCTTCGGTCTCCTTTTTTGACCCTGCGTGGTCCAAATTTTAAGAAAAGTATTATAAGACATTTTTCTTTCAAATTTTAACATTTACAATAATGCCAGACGTCTTCTCATGTCATTTAAATGCCAAGTTTATTTATTCTAAATCGACACGTCTAATCTCCTATAATTAAAGCCCTCAAAAGTTTTTCATTAAATTGTGTTTGGGATAATCACTTGATAATAGCTTCATAATAAGTTGTTCTTTTATTAGAAGAGACAAAAGAATTTAGCAGGATTGTTAAGGTCATCGATTGAACGATATTTAATCAATATAGAGTGTCAAGTACGCTTCAACTTTCAACATTTAATTTGAAATCGGTATCAAAAAAGGAATTTTCGTTCAAAATAAGGTAGTTGTTAAATTTTTATAATAAAGCAAAACTATTTTTGAAACTATTTTTGGCTTTTAGTTTTCTAAAGAGTTTGCGATTCAGCTCGAAGATCTTCAAACTTATTGCAACCTCCAGGTATGCGTCAAACACATTTAATTAGGTTATCAAATCGTCTTGTTTTTAATTTTAAAAATTTCTGTTTAAATTGCACAATATCATCAGGCAAGATTGGATATCATTAAATAATATTTATTATAGCTAAACATTGGTGATATAAAAAAAAACACTTCTCGTTAAATGGAACAAAGGAGATTGTTAACATTTATGAGTTCATCTGAGAGGTCAATTGGGCGATTTTTTAATAGAAAATGCAACTTAAACAAAATGTCAAATATGTGTCAATTCAAACAATTTAAACATTATTATTAAAGAAGTTACAAAAGTATACATAAACTTAATAAGTTTGTGAAACCGACTTTCGTCAAACTCCAGAAATAAACAAAAAAAAAATTAACTTGATGTTCAAGAAGATTCAAATTATTTTCACGTGGAACAGTATCTGAGCAGATCACTAAGAGAAGAACTCTATATAGAGACACCGGCGGAGGGGCCGCGAATGATATGTCTTCATCAGATTTTGAAATTTTTAAAATAATATCATCAAAATATGAGAAATGTTCGCGCGCTTGTGCTACAATGAGGGCTGGGTAAAACCAAATCCTTTGGAATTCGAATCTGATTCAAATAATTCTTTTGAATCGGATCGAATCACTAATTCCATGTAAATAACAAATATCACATTTTTACTGATAAAAACTTGTTTCCATCATGGTTATCACAAAATGGATAGTTTGTAGAGTTTTTCGATTCACACTATATTGTCTGAGAGCAACAATTTTCAGATTTTAGTGGCAAAAGGCTATCGATTTGGTCAAATTTGACCAAAATTGATAGCATTTTGTCGTTAAAAATTGAAATTCAAATTTATTTAGCTAGTTTTTGTTCCTATGAACGATTCGTGATTGATTCGAATAAATTGTGCTTCGAATCGATTCGAATCACCGAATCGAATTGCCCAGCCCCACGCACAATCACGTATTTTCTAGAGTCTTGCCGTTTTTATCAAAAACTGGCATTTTTACTTTTATTTTTATCTCCCTACCGAATATTCGACATCTTTCGCCGCCAATGACCAACAACCGCTAGTAGACAAACTTTTACTCGAAGTTTTACTCGATGAGATCGAAACCAATCTGTGATACCAATGTTATAAGGACTGTGCTGTTGGTTGATTGATCATGAATGCTGGTTCATGCCTTGCCTAGAGTAACTTGTTGTTTTCCATTTAGAGGGAAGTAGTTCAATCTAATTTTATTTTGTACGCCCCAGCTGTCTATCAAAAATACAAAAATTCGATTCACGCACATTGCTATCTAATCTTATGTTGAGACAATAAATTAGGATCATAAACACTTAAAACTTATGATATAAATCATAAACCAAATGCCGAGATTATTTTTTCGTTATTTTTTTTTTTTTTTTTTTGTAGCCACTCCTTAGAGTGGATCACCCTGCCCAAGACCATGTAACAGCGGCCACTTATAGACGGATTGGGTTACAATTGCTGGGAAGAGCCTACCCTATTACGATTTTTATAGGTAAAGATGCATGAATATTATTTTAAATATAATATATACAGTGACAGAAATACAGTAAATTTAAGTAGTTTCAGTAAATCTTTTCTGCAGTAATTGTATATTTAAAAGTGCGAAACTGTCTTGTTGATGGGATTCAAGCCAAGTAAAGGCTATTTGATGGAACGTACATCTATACCTAATAATTTTTTAAGTTGAAAATTCACTCTATGTATGTAGGGCTAGGCAATTCGATTCGACGATTCGAATCGATTCGAAGTACAGATTATTCGAATCAATTGTGAATCTGTCACAGGAACAAAAATGAAGTGCATTTTTTCATTTTAACGAAAAAATTCAAGCGATTTTGGTCAAATTTCACCAAAATGGGTTGCATTTTTTCGTTAAAACGGAAATACATCCGCACTTTTAAGTCAGTTTATGCTAATATTTGTAATTTGAAAACTGTATATTCCATAATTATCATAATGGACTATAGCAGTAATAGTAAAAATGGGATATTAGTTATTTTTATTGAATCAACGATTCGACCCGATTCGAAAAAATTATACGAATTATATTCGAATTACAAATGATTCAGTTTTGCCCAGCCAAATATGCAAGTTCGAAGAAGCGCCTAAAATGTACAGGCTACCGGCCACTTTTATGACAAATAACTAGTTCAAAATGTATTGCAAGCAACTGTATTCTAAATGTAAAACATCCCAAGATGACTGAACCGTTTCAATAAGTGATATACTACCTGCCCTGGGTGACAGTAAAATCATCTAGAAATCAACTTCTTTCAATGACTCTTATAACACATAGGATATAGGTTAAGACAATTCTAAAACGTCGGTCTAAAATGCCGACTTTTTACGCACACATACGAACACACTCACACACACAAAGTTTAATTTTCAGTATTTAAAATTAATCCTCAAATTTGATGCATGTTTCAGATATGTTCCGGCATTTCCTGGTGTTCACCCCCAAGAAGTGTATTAACTCAAACTCGCGAACTTACTTTGAAATCATTCGAAAAGTTATCCAACATTATCAAGTAAGAATACTCTCCTAATACAGTGATTTCAACACATTTTTTACAAGGGTCGTCTTGTAAGGTTCGTGTCCTTACATTCTTCAGATATGAGTTTACATTTATTAATTTTTTTAGATATAAATTTACATTTAATTCAGCTGCATGTCATGGCTTGTCACTAAATATAATTTTATCTCTACCTGTTTATTTATAAAAGTCACCAGATAAAACTGCTGCAGGACTCCGAGTTAGGTAATTAATATGAGATTTATATGAAATACGTCTTTGTTGTGGAAATAAACGCTATTGCTCTAAAGACATAAGCGGTGAAATAACAAATAAATAGATCTGTACGTTGATAAATGGACCTTCACGCAGTTACGCCAATTAAACGCAATTTACACAGAAAAACATGAAGTGCCAGATCATTTTTTTATCCCTGCCCAGGGCAGATACTACTGACTTCACTCTATCATGGTGGCTCAGTTTTGTTTGAGATGTTTTCGACTTCGTGTGCAGTTGCTGGTTTTACATTTTGTAGAAGCTCTTTGAGTGGACGTTAGTCGGTTCCTTTGATATTGGACGCTTTAGATCGAATTCGATACTAAAATATATGTATAATTTATGTATAAGGTTCTCACCGACATAAGAAATCCCGTATACGTGTATTTTGATCGTGTGTATCTCCCCATCACTCGAACTAAAATAAAGAACAAAAAACTGTCATCAGAGGAGAAAATTAGATAATTTTATTTACAGAAAGAATATTTTATCAAGTGCTCGACGTGACCTACAGAGGAATTACCGCTCATGGCGTTTCTATAGTTGCCAAAATTTAACACAAGTTTTTTTTTTTCAGAATTGAGATAGTAATTAATAATCGAAACATCTTAGAATAACTGCTCCACGAGTTCAATTTTTAGACTGTAGCCTAGGATGAGCCATGCATTTTTCTCAAATTTTCTCAGACTCTTTTTTAAAAAACATTTGGCAAGATCAGCAACCAGCTTACAACTAAAGACTGGCATGGCTACAATTGCTTTTCCTGCTCGGCTTAGCCCACCCATTTTATTATACCCTGGGGTGAGTGGCGGGCAAGGATTAACAAGCTCAACTTGCGGGGACTTAAACCCGAGAGCTTCTACCGGCGATGCCAACATATTTCACCGCTGGGCCGAAGCGCCAATAACAAGTGCTTCAACCTCAACAGACCTTTCAATTTGTCAAGAATAAGTCGCAGACAGATCGCGCTTTCGCGGCGCGATCCATCAGTGACTGACAATTGACAAATAATGCTTTAACAAAAATCTCTGCTTTGTTAGCTGGTCTTTATAAAGCTTGTGTCATACGCATATAAAGGCAGTGATCAACACTGAGTAAGGAATCTTCATTCCTAAAAGATATTTAAGGATACAAGTTTTAAACCCGTGGAAGTGAAAGTAACGTGAAAGTTTAGAAGTTTGGGGTAAAAAAGTTCTTGTAGAGAATTGTTTGTTACACTGAAAAACTTTCGCAGTGAATGGATGGGTATTGGCAGTAAAACGCGTCCAATCAGAAATTTTATTTTATCAAGCATGAGCCACAGATGGACCGCTTCTCGACAGCGTGATCCAGCAGTGGCCCAAGCGTATAAAACATGTTCGACAATTTTTTTTCCTGGCTTATCAAGGCCCGGTTACGCTTTCTTATGGTCACTTATCTAAGTGAATCAACCTGACCAAATGCCTGTGGCAGAATCCACTTATTTGAAAGCTATAACCTTTCCGGTTCAGCCGAATCTGCCCAAGTTATTACGCTCTGGATCGAGTGGTGTGCATGAATTAACAATCAGAAGTCGCTGGGATTCGAACCCGAGAACTCCAACATGATAAACACTAGGCCATTCCGCCACACTCACTTTCTATAGTTTCTCCAGGCGAAAACATCATTTTCTTGGATGAAAGCTTATAATAATCATCAGCTGGCCTCCTGTTTCTTCCTATGTGTGAAGGTGTGAAGAAATTGCATGCTGTACTGGGCACTCCCCATGTGTATGCTTGAACTTGGTAGTAGGATATGGTCAACAGGATGAAAGACATTAAACAATTCATGTTTGATTCTACTGTTTATAAATTAGTTTACAAACTACTGCAAAAAAGAACGTCAAATTTTGAAAAAAAATAGACCAAGTGACTATCAATAATCCCCACATAAGAAAAACTCGATTTAAACTGACTTCGAATAAATGAGATAAGGAATTTAAGTGGCAGTATAAAGTTCTTGTGATGGTAGCCTATAGCGTCTACCTAAATTTGGTAAGTTAAAGCGAAGTCGCTTGAAAACTGGGTAGAGTATTACTAGGTAACCTAGTGGCACTATCAAAGCTAGTTGGTGCTTGGGTTAAAAACCAGGTTAATCAGGTGGGGATGTGCAGTTCGATTCGATGTTCGAATCGATTCGAAGCACAATATACTCAAATCAACAACAAATACTTACTATATGGACTAGAATTTTCTTTTTTAACCGCACAAAGCATTCAAGACATAGATATTAAGATGCGGAATTGCATATTTCTTATAAATATTTTACAAAGAACACTTTATTTGCTCAGTTTTTCATATTGATTACCTCCTATTTTGAACCAGCGTACCTAGTTAATTATTCAAGTAATCGGTTAAAAATTAGGAAAATTTATCTGTTTTACATAGTAATTTACTTAAACTTCTAACAAAAAACTCGGTGAAACTAGGTAAATCGCTAAATCAGGTAAAAGTACTTTGGAAATAAACTCGGTGAACTCGGTACATTCAATGATAGCTGCCAATACTACTGGTGTGCCGGTACTCCACCAGGCCTATCGCAAGTAGTTAAGACCGAAAATGTGTGCAAACACCGCAAGAGCAAGCCCCGATATTGACTTGATGAAACGTTTAAAATTTTCATACATACCCCTGCTGTAAAATGTTAAAATAGAATAAAACTTCAGAGTATTTATAATTTATATTAGAAAATTCCCATCAAATGCGGTTTTTCCAGTAACTTTGCGTCGCATCGCTTCGCACTCATAACAATTTCGGTTTCAGAAGCGCATAATTTATTTTGCCCGGCTCGGTGGCTCAGTCGGCCGAGCGCGGTCGTATTGTCTGGAGGGCCAATGATTCGATGCTTGACCAACCACTGAGCGTGCCCTTCAGCAAGACACTTCGCAGGTAGCAGTAACAACAGATACACAGTCACTACGGAGGTCCGTGCCTAACGGATGTTGGGCATAAGCCCCTCGGTAGGTGTACGAATGAACAGCAAATAATTCGAAAAACCTAAAAAAATAATTTATAAACAATTATACTAGCCAGGTTCTAAATATTACACGATTTTATTTGCATTGATAAGATCATTTACCTCTGTAAATAAGACCTTAGTCAAGGTGAAACAATCAATTGAGTATATTGATTTCACACATATAGTTATTTAGTTCGGCTATATTTAATTTAATTGTATTTTTACTGCCACGCTTCCCGGGGTGGGTCATCCTGACCAAGATCTCGTACTAGCTGTAACTTATAGACGAATAGGTTAGGTACATTGAAAAGTTATGAATTCCCGTTTCGGCCTGGCCTACCAAAGTTGCTATAAACTGGGTTGAGCTGTGGGCATGGATTGGCAAGCTGGTATAGCCGGGACTCGAACCGTTTAATTTTGTGGATGAGGTCTTGATCAGTGGAATCTATTCAAATGAGCAATGATATCTATACAAATATAAAGATTTTTTATTACGCACCAATTTGCCTCTTTATATCCGCAAAATTTTCTTTATTTCAGCTGTGATCAATTAATTTTCTCAATGCAAATAACGCTACCTATAAACCTTATATATCAATCTATTCCATATTTCCAATATACACTTTAGTCGCCACACAGTCACCTCGTAACATAGTCACGCCATTGCATCGTTACTTGTCACACCACGTTACCAATCCCTCTCCATATTTCATCTTACTTTAAACTTTACATGAATACACGAAGCAGGGCAGATACCACTCATTGCATTTTATTATAGCGGTTCAACTTCATTTTACAGTATCTTTTTGCCATATATGTAGTTATAATTAATCTTTTATTTGGAGGTATTGCTTCAGGCCTCGTTTAAAGTAATTTTTAATGAAAAAAATATTCACATATGAACAACGAACTATCACTCAGATATAGGGTTGGACAATTGTATTCGGTGATTCGAATCGATTCAAAGCACAATTTATTCGTTCACGGGAACATAAACTTGTTAAATGCGCTAAGAATTTTTTTTTAATGAAATCGATTATATTTCGCCGTTAAAATCAGAAAATTGCTGCTCGTAATGTGAATTGAAAATACACTATAAAATATATTTTTTTTTTCATTTTCACAAGGACAAGTTACAAAAACAAAAATGATGTATTTGGTATTTACAAAGAATTAGTGATTCGATCCGATTCGAAAAAAAATTCGAATTATATTCGAATTCCAAATGATTCGACTTTGCCCAGCCCTACTTATATACTCAACAAAACAAAAATTTTTTTAACGGAACCAAACTAACTTAGTTGTATACACTAAAATTCGTATTGATTTTAACAGAATTTTTATTACGGAAAGTGTCTATTAATTGATTATATCTTAAGAATCTTAAAACAACCACATATCAACGCGGCCTATGCCAAATGAAAATACCTAGCAAAGTTTGATAATCTAAATCGCACCGCGGCCTATGCAAAATGAAAATAACTAGAAAGTTTGCTAATGTAAATCGCTCTACACTATCCACATCTGTTCTCGCGAATGAATGTAAATCGCGCAAGTTTTCTCTTATATACTCTCTCGAATGCTGTTTGTTAATCGTCTCTGACGTTTTTCCTGATTTTTTTTTTTGTGCAAACAATTTAAATTTAACAATTTCGATTCAAGGATAAACTGTACGTACTGCGTACAATTCCCTTTTGTCACATGGCTATACTTTTCATTTTTTTTTAAATCGCTAGAAATGATCATAACGTGGCCAGAAAATATCTCGCACGCGAATCTTTTTGTTAAGCTTGAGTCGCAGATGGATCGCGCCGCCGAGGCGCGGTCCATCTATGCCTCATGCTTGATAAAATATTTTTTTTTGTTCAGAAAATTTAAAAAGTAGGAATTATAACGTGATTAAAAATAGTTAAATGCCCCTGTGTATCGTACGAGGCGACCTAAAAGAAATGAAAAAGTTGGGATGACATCATCTAGAACAGATAACGCCCACATCACTTTACCATTGTGCTTCATTTCCGTTTAAGATGTTTTCTGCGATGATAAAGTGCTTGAATTTAAAAATGTATGTATCCCACTGTGCGCCAATACCATAGTTATATAACTATTGCATAACACTTTTAATTTTCTGATTAACACTTTTAATGATTAGTTATATAAGTTTTACATAAATATTCAATGAAATTACGCTTCAAAATATTCGTAATGACCTCTCTGGGAATTTTAATTAACGTTTTTGAAACAATATTATTGTAACGTTAGCAGAGAAATAACGACTCATAATGAAATCCAACCAGTATTTATAAGATCTTTGGCTTTTCTCACGAGTAGTTTACTGATGGGCACATGATTTCCCATAGAGATATTATACCGAAAAAATCGCAAATAAGAGAGGCAAATACGTGAAAAGCATGATTAATTGTTAATGGATGCACACGTACATATTAATACAAAGTCACACCAATATTTAAGGCTGGGCAATTCAATTCGGTGATTCGAATCGATTCGAAAAACGATTAGTTCGAATCAATCGTTAATCGTTCATAGGAACAAAAACTTATAGAATTTTCATTTTTAACAACAAAATGCAATCGATTTTGGTCAAATTTGACCAAAATCGATTACATTTCGTCGTTAAAATATGAAAATTGTTCTCTTAGTGTAGATTGAAAATACGCTGCAAACTACAAATTTCTTCATTTTCCCAACGGGGACAAGTTATAATAGTAAAAATGGGATATTAGTTATTTACAAAGAATTTGTGATTCAATCCGATTCGAAAAAATTGTTCGAATCAGATTCGAATTCCAAATGATTCGAATTTGCCCAGTCATAGCAAGATCTTTACATTTCTAAATTTTGCTTAAACAAATATCTCGCTGCGCTTTGATACTGGCGATTTATTTTTCATTCTTATCTTTTTTATAAAAACAACCCTGAATAATAGGACAAAACAGACCAAAATAGCAACAAAATAACCGTTTAAAAGATTGAAAGCTTATTACTACATGATATTCCCACATATTTTATCTGAAATAATTTTAGGACGTTTTTGTCCCGATAAATTAACCTGATACTTGTACGATAGAGAAGATCCGTGACTACACACATCGATGCACCGAGAAAACTTTTTATAAATCCCCAACAATTTTGAGAATCAAAGAATTGACAAATGAATTCACTATCCCCTACGACAGCTACCATTCACTGAACTTTATAATTGTGGTTATGTTCCATTAGGGATATTTTACGCTTAGAGTACAGTTTCTGGCCCTATATCACGTGGTAACCCGTTGCTATTAAGTGGTCGTTAGTTGGCTCTTTTTGGGCATTGGAATCGGTATGTGAATAAATTTGAATAAATATATATATATATATATATAGTGCTCTTTTACGTGGAAACCCTTAATAAGCGTATTTTTAGGTTTATCAGATTAGGTTAAACAAGTACCCGATGCTTATTACTACGTATAATGTTAATCTAATGTGTTAATTTCATTAAAGACTATTAGAATACAAAATACATACATATAATACATAATATAAAAAAGCTTTAAAATATGCCCAATTACAAAGTCACGCAATATTGCTTTTCCATGTACTAATCTTTAATTCGTTCTATTTATTAGCATTATTTTAGGAATTTAGTTATATTGCCTATTACATTGATCGGATGTTAGATATGAGTGTAAAAAGCACTGTTTCGAGTTCATCTGAAAGTGCATCTGTTTTTCCGTCTTTAAACTAATTGCTGGGCTTTATCTGAGATCCTATAGTTGGGCTTATGCCAATAAATATGCCAGGCACGGATATGCTGTATCCATAAATTTACCAGCATGGCAGAGCATAAACTTCTTAAATGCATGGATCAAGAGTTCATCTAATCTTTACTAATATAGCATATGGCTCCTTGCGAAATTGTTTTTTTTTTCAATAAACAATGTCTCTAATACAAGATTAAGATATATATTTTTGAGTGGGTACTTTCACGGGAAGAGTTCATACACTTCCTGAGGGGAAATACTAGAAGTCGTAGAAACATATATTTGCAATAAAATCGTACTTTGGCAACTAAATATAGAAATTAATATTGAGATTAAACTGTGACTTAATTGTATAAAAACAATCAATAAAAGATAAATCATAAGATATCAACAAGTTATCTGTATGAAAAAAATTGAATAATTGTAAAAATATGAAATAACGTATAGCAAAGCAAGCAATTATACGTGGGTGCTTTTAAAGTAAGTTCTCGAGCTCGAGTTTATGAACTTCCTGTGAATAAATACCAGGAACTGCCGAAACATATCTCCGTAATGGAAAAATTTGACGAAATTTCGACAACGACGACGAAATTTCGAATATTAATACTGAAATTAAACTTTGTGTATGTATGTGCGTACGTGTATGTACATGTGTGTGTGTGTGGGTGAGTGGGTATGAATGAATGATTTCAAGGTAGGTTTGCGAGTTTGAGTTCATAGACTTCCCAAGAATGAATATCAGGAAATGCCGAAACACTTCTATGTAATGCATCGAATTTGACGATTAATCTTAAATATTAATACTGGGAATTAACCTTTTTATGTGTGTATCGAGCAAATTTAATTGTATAAAAACATTCTATACCATCATTTCCAATTGGTGATAATAACAAGCGGTATTATGGTTTAGTTCGATATGGAATGCTTCTGATTTTGGGGAAGATGTTGGGTTTCCGTTGATAGCGGATCTTTGCACAACAGGGACCCCCCAGTCGGTCCAAAACAATATCCGACATAACAAAATTGACACTTTTGGTTCACGAATGAAGCACTGCGTGCAATACACTGATTGGTAAATAATTGTGGTTGGGGTGGCCGGGTTTGTTTTAATGTCTGCATCTCAGGTTGAGGATCTCGTGTTCGAGTCCCGCTAAGTCCGACTCGTTAATCCAAGCCGACCGCCCTACCCAGGGTGTATTAACTTGAGAAAGTTCGATGGAACCGGAAGGTTCCGCCAGACTATAAAAATATCGATTATTTTAATTTTCATCTTGATGGAAGGGATTCTAATCCAATTAAAAATATTTTTACGTACATCTTTTTGCTTTTTGTAGCTTGTGTTATTGATGGATAGCCCCGCCCATCCATCTGTGACTAATGTTCAGTGAAATAAAATCTGCGGACCGGGAAAGTTTTAAAAAAAATGGAAGACCCGAGTCATGCAAGCTCAAAACTATTTCCAATTTATAAAAAAGCCCCATGTTTCTGAAGCCAAGATCTTGATTGATGTTTAAAAATGACTTGCACAACAGTTTTCGCGCCATTGGAAAAAATATTGGAAAATGCGTCTGTCTATTGACGTTGAAGTTCTGATATACAGCGTGGCATTACTTTCGCTATTACTTTGAAAAAGTATAGTAAAAATTTCGTTGAATTGGAGTAATTTTATACCTAAACACTTTGAATTGCTCTATTTGATGAGACGTGCTTAATATGCTGTTGATAGAATGCGTGTTGCACCAACGACCCTTACATAGTCGAAGAAGTTGGTCTTATATATTTATTTCAATAGCACCCAGTGAAATGACTTCAAAAGAACGTCTATTTTACTGCATTTTTGTTACAGTGTACCTCGGTACTTTTGGCAGTGGGAATTTTATTTTGAGAGTTGGTTTTGATTGATAACAAATTGACCTATTTGTTCGTGTGTTTGGGTTTAATATATTGCTTTTGGTTCAGTAATACGTTGGTTTTCGTTACTTATTTCCTGGAACGATACTGGTAATAATAGCACATACACAGTGCAAAATTTTTTTATTGAAATTCACTCTGAGCAAGGCCGGAAGCAGTGCTTAAAAAGAACCGACTAACGGCCACTTAATAGCAAAGAGATATTAAAAGATGTAGTACCAGCAATAGCACTTTAAACGGAAAACATCCCAAACAGAACTGAACCGCCACAATAAAGTGCAGTGAGTGGTATCTTCCCTGGGCGATGTTAGAACCATCTACCACTTTAACCGTATACCCATCGAAGAGCTACTACAAGATATTGTACTAGTAACTGCACTCGAAACGGGAAAATTCCAATCGGAAGTGAACTGTTACGGTAAAGTGCAGTGAGTAGTAACTGCTCTTGGTGATGCTAAAACTTTTTTGTTTCCTTTTAGTTGCCTCTTGCGACACGCAGGAAATACGTTGGGTATATATTCTAAATGTCCGTTCCAACAGGTAGGGCTAGGCAAGTCGATTCGGTGATTCGAATCGATTCGAAGCACAATATATTCGAATCTATCGTGAATTGTTCATAGGAGCAGATACTTATTGAATAGCCTAGAATTTTCATTTTTAACGAAAAAATGCAATCGATTTTGTTCAAATTTGACGATTATCGAATTATCATATTTTAACGGCAAAATATTATCGATTTTGATCAAAAGACGAAGTGTTGCCCTGAAAAACGACGCGTTGATTAAATATATTTCGTCTTTTACTGTTTATATCATTAACAGTAACTTTCGTATTATTCGAGGTCAATTTTCATTAGAAAAACGTAATAATTATTGCTTATATGGAACTATAGATCCGATTCGAAAATATTTTTCGAATAAAGATTCGAATTTCAAATGATTCTCCTCACACACTACCGAGTCCAAGCAGCATTTTGTTTTGTTCAGCATGAAATGGATCGCGCCATCATGTCGCGTTGAAATTTTTTGATTGGGACACACGGATACATGTATAGCTTGAAAATTTTTATTTATTTGAAAGTTCATGTAAATAATTTGAAGGAAATCAGAGAAAAATTGAATATTGGAATTCACTTTTCCTTGAAAAATATTTTTTTATGCGTTTTACTTTAATTTGCTTTTATCAAGTAAATTTTGTTTAGTGACGCTCTTACTGACATCATACATGTTTTAAACTTTTTTTTATTTTTGATCTTCCCTTTTCTTGAAATGTTCTAAATACGTCAATTGTCGATTATCGTACAACCAGTATATGCTATTGGCATAGGACCTATCAAACCGGATGGTAACAAATTGAGGACTACAAAATTGCTTCACTTTAAATGTTATGTCCCACTTTAATTTCATTTGATTTCATTTACGCTTTAATCTATAAATTGCTTGTTACGCTCTTTTTAACATCATACATTATTAATTAATTTATTTTTTACGTTGGCGTCCCCTGACCTTGGAATTTTTTAATTACGTCACTTCTCGTGCAAACAGGATATGCTATTGGCATAGGACTAGGACTGGGCAATTCGATTTGGTGATTGGAATCGACTAGATGCACAGTTTATTCGAATCAATCATAAATCGTTCATAAGAACAAAAACTTTCTAAATAAACTGGAATTTCTGTTTTTAACAAAAAATGCAATCGATTTTGGTCAAATTTGACCAAAATCGATTGTATTTTACTGTTAAAATATGAAAATTGTTGCTCTTAGACAATGCAGTGTGAATTGATAAAACAATACAAACTATCAATTTCTTGATAATTATGATGGAGACAAGTTGTATTAGTATACATGGGATATTTGTAATTTAAATGGAATTACTGATTCGATTCGATTCGAAAAAGCATTCGAATCGGATTCGAATTCCAAAGGATTCGGTTTTTCCCAGCCCTACATAGGACCTAACAAATGGGATATCAGCAAAAATGAGTTACTGCAAAAATTCCTGAACTTACGAATCAATATAATTGCGAAATCCAAAATAATGTCCATGTCCAAATATCAATTATACAACCTGTCAACTTTATCGTGTTTCAAACAAAGCGTAACATCGTGATCAAAGATATTTCTGATCTTCCAATATCAATTAAAATTTGGCACGATTGTATTTTTAAACCCGGATGACTCATCCATGACGCTATTGTCGACCTGAATAACAGGTCAAGTGACAATTTTTATTATCTTACCTAGATTTAAGTAAACAATATTGTTAAAAGACTTCAATTAAAATAATAATGGGATAAATAAAATTGGGGCATTTTGCCAAATCTTCGTTACATGAGCAGATTTTTCATTACATATTGTTTTTTTATTGACATTCACTGTGAGCAAAGCATGAAGCAGTGCCTAAAAGTAACAACTAGCCACCACTTAATAGCAGAGCTACTGAAAGATGTAGCACCAGCAGATGCACTCTAAGTGGAAATTATCCCTAGCGGAACTGAACGACCACGGTAAATTGCAATAAGTGGTATCTACCCTGGGCGATAGTATAACCATACCACATATACCGCATCTTATCTATCTAACTAAAATGAAGCAAAAATGTGGTCGGTAGTTTTTAAGGAAGTTTTTCCAAGGAAGGCCCATAGTAGCGAGTAAAAGATCCCGTTAACGGCCACTCAAAGGGCCACTTTTTGTTATCTTGGTCGTCTCCGAAGGGACGCAGGAAATATGTAAGGTCTATTCTAAATCCCGTACCTGCAGTATTTATGATTTTCTAATTCACCGGGGTAGATGGCACTTACATTGCACTCAACTGATTAGTTGAAAAAGCACCTCTTAGAAAAGTCATTCCAGATTGTCAATCTTATTGCAGCTTTTTTCTATATTTGGTTTGGCTAGTTAGTTCCATTAGATTAGGCGTTGCTTGCAACTTTGATTTTGGCTAAATCCATTTTTTTAGCGAAATTTACTCTGAGCAAGTCCGGTAGCTGAGCCTAAAATAAACCACCTAACGGCCACTTTATAGCAAAGAGATACTGAGAGATGTAGTACCATAAATTTAAGAAACACAGAACAAAAACCAAAGAATATATGCAAGTTACCAAAAATGTAGAAATATAACATACGTTCCCTATAGCAAATGTCAACAAAAATTACCATAATCGCATGGCAATAAAAATCCAAAATATATTACTTATTAGATAATCGAAATTAATACATTACACAATTAGGAAAAATACCTGATTGACGGGTTCGGAAAATCGCGTTCAAAAATAATACCATCATAGTTTAGTAGGTCACGACTATTTCCCATGTTTAACTTTATATTTACAAATAATGACACACTGAAAATAATTTAAATATCGAAGTGATTCATTTTAATGATAAATGTCTGGCTAATAATTTAATAATTACGTATTATGAGATGCTTTGTATTTATTGAAGTTTTCTCCAAGCAAAGTCTAAAAGAACTAAAAAGAATAGCCACAAAGAGCTACTAAGTGATGTAGTACCAGCAACTGCACTGTAAACAGAAAACATCCTAAAAATAATTGGAAAGTGTGTTATTGTTTATGGAATTGTATCTGCCCTGATGAGCTATGGTAAAACAACAAATAAAAGCCTGAACGTCACCTATAAGGAGTCAACCAACGATCACTCAAAGGACAAGACAAAATGTATCGTCAGTACTTGCACTCATACAGAACTGAACTGTGTCTGATTAGTATTTGCCCTGGGCTGTGGTGAAATCTGTCATATACCTTGGTCACTTGGAGGTATTGAAAAAAATTCAAAATTGACTTTTTCGACCAAATATGGAGTGTTGATAGAACGCACCGCAAAGTTACGGTCCATCAACAGCCCATAATTGGCACAAATCTCAACAAACGTTAGGCACAGACTTTTGTAGTGCATATGTATCTATTCTGTGTTACAGATACCTTCAAGGTGCGTTGCTGAAGGGCACGCTTGTTGGTAAACGGCCAAGCATCCAACCATCGGACGTTCGGACAATACGATCGAGCTTAACCGACTGAGCCACTGGGCCAGACGTTTAAAGGTCACAATACACGTGGAGTTCTCTTACCGATACTTTGCATTACTTTTCGGGTGACAAAATAAAAACGGCAATACACGGCTGCATTGCTTTGCGTTAATCGTGTTCATATGTCTACGAAGCACAAACGCACGCAACAAAACGATCACTTTTTTTAGCTTGCGTAGCAAACCGTTCTGTTTCCTTGGAAAACGTAATTAAATGCATGGGAATCATTGCGCTCGTGTAAAACGCAAAGGTATAATAAAACAAGCCTGAGAAAAACGCAACCTACGCAAACGTGTAGTGCGGCCTTAATGTATTTCTTTTGGTAAGGCATGCAAAATTTGCTTCGTGTTCTATTTTTGCTAACAAGAGTCGCAGACGCATTAACTTGGAAAAGCTCAGACAATTTGCTTATCAATTTGTCCCAAGGTTCAGTTCAATGTAGTGTTCATAATTCATAGGTAAAGTGTCTGGTGACGCAATTGCTTATGGGACTTATAATTCGTAAAAGTCTGAACCACCGTCACAGGCTTTTTTTTTTCTTTTCAGGGTTCATTTTTATTTCCCGAAGCAACGTGCAACCGATTGTTGTCACATATATAACAAAGCGATGTATGAAATGCAACTGTACGTACTATAAATGTACTCTATTTTAAGCGTAAAACATTCCAAAAAAATCAATTCTGAACGGTTACATTATATTCTATTGAGTAGTATCTGTCCTCGGAGGTGGGGAGTTGAAAAACCACCTGTTTTGTATATCTTAATAGATATCTTAGATTAGAAGGGCAATAGTAGCAAGAAAACCCTGTCCGCCGGTTTGACTCAAAATCCAGTTCAATGTAATGTCCGTAATACATTTTGACTAGTGACGCAAATACCCATATGATTTATAACTTACAAATGTCGAAATCACCGTCACAGGGGTGTTTTTCATTGTCCGAAACTAACTACCGAAACGCCGTGTTTAAATCAAAGCATTGCATACCACATGAACTTAATTGAAATTATCAGAAAGCCGATTCTGTAAAACGGGATTATAAACGAGATTTAACTAGACGTTATGTCATTATACTTCTCACCCAAATACGATGAAATTTTAAATATATATTTTCTATCAATCACACTTTCCAGCAGATCACTGTGATCAAGGTCCTATGCAAAAAGGCACTCATTGACAAACGGGATTAGTGTTGTTGGAAACACATTCGTTTTTTGTTTCGACTAAGTCTACCCATATATCCTAGGTGGATAGTGGAGACAATTTACGACTCTAAGGCTGCCCGAGGCTTGAACTCGATGTTTTTGCCTTACTTTTGTTAAAATATAGTACTGGGGTATTTGCTTCCGTGACTTGAATCGATTAAAAGCGCAGATTGTTCGAATATGTCATGAAACGGCCATAGGAACGAAAATATGTCAACTATGATATTTAAACATTTTCATTCTGCAAGAGAGGAAAATTGAGAACACGCTTCAACCATATTGCAAAATACGAAAAATTCTAAAGTTTGAGTTCACAAAAGTCCACTTATTCAACTATTCTCAAACTGGCATCTTTTAGCAAAGTTTTTAATCGTTCGACACAAGTCACAACGCCCACAAGCCAATTCAAAGCTGTTCTAATCTGCAATTAAGTTCTTCGGCACTCACAAGTTGCAAATTGATGATTCAAACACTTAAAATAGATTAAAATAGATAATTATTTAAAACGACGGATATTAAGGTTATAGACATTCCTCCTTTGCAGTTTGGTTTCGATGTAGTTTTGAATAAAGTAAGAGTCGACCAACAACAAACTGGAAGATGGTCTCGGGGTATCGAATTACTAATTCAATGTAAATAAAAAGTATCCCATTTTACTATTAGAACTTGTCTCCATCATGGTTATTGATAGATATTAGTGTTTTTTTTCAGTTCACGTTGCATTGTCTAAGAGCAACAATTTTCAAATTTTTCAACGATAAAATGTTATCGATTTTGGTCAAATTTTTAACAAGTTATTCCGATTCATGATTGACTCGAATAAATTGTGTTCCCAAACGATTCGAATCACCTACTCGAATTTCCCAGCCCAATCTGTGACAGGTATCAGCCTAAGAGGAATCGCGACTAATGGAGGTGGACAATTAGGAACCAAACTTGACAAAATAAACTTCCTTTTACCTTTTTTTTTATAAATTTATCATCGTGACATTTTTTATTTTTGTTTATTAAACGTACACGAATACTCAGAAAAACTGAAGAAACCTTTCAAATATTTACTGTCCTTATTACATGTAAATTCAACTCTTTTTATGTCCCAGTAAACAGCGGTTTTGAGTTTGCAAGATTATAACGACCTTCAAAAACTGAAGAGAAAACATTACACAACAATGTAGCTCCATAGGTTAAAAGTACGCGGAAAATGTAGCAAAACTGGTTTTGTGTTTGGGATCTAAGTTGGGACAAATAAAAAATTGAAAAATTGCTGTATTCGCGTTTTATATTCTTCTAAAAATAGGTGAAGTGTCCGTTATTTCGTCAGTAACGTTTTTCTATTTGCAACTCCTGTGTCGCATCAAACTGTTTGAGCGCAAATTCCCAGACAGACAATTCTCACATACTAACAAGGTCATGACACTTTTTGTATTTTATTCAATGAAGGAATCAATTTAATTAAATATATATTAAAAATATATTGATGAAATTGTTTCAAATGCCGAGAAATAGACGAGTAGTCAGGTTAATCTACCAAAATGATATAAGTTGTGCGAAAACATTAAAAAAAAGTGAATTATAACATCAAAATTACTTCTTCTTTGCGTTTTATTATGCATTTTCGGAGGACAACTATGCCATATGGAAATCATTGATATGCCGAAAGCCTTGTAAAATTGAAAGCAGCTGCATCTAAGCGGAAAACATTCCACACAGAATTCACCTGCTGTCGCATATCTAACATAGGAAGTTTAAATATTAAACAAAGGATGAATAATAAACAAGGAAATGCTGTCTACGTTGTGTCGAAATAACCTCATTATCCCGTATCAATAAACATTTACACCACGGCGGTCCCAAAATCACAAAACCATAATAAATAAAACATGACATGGCTTTATCTTTCGGTTTAATCAAGAGACTTCAAAAATATTAACGTTCCTATTTCATAGCAGTGTTGATGATTGTTAAACCATTTGTACACTTTTATGACATATAGTGATTCATTTGGAAAATAGCTTTTCCACATCAAGCAAGCAATTGATGAAAACTTTTTATTTTAAATCTTGAAATATGCTGAAGGGAATAAGGTGATACTTGTTGGTTTTGCAACGGAATAAAAAATTTTTCAAAAAAACTTAGGCAAACCGAATCCTTTGGAATTCGAATCAGATTCGAATATTTTTTTCGAATCGGATTGAATCATAAATTGCATGTAAATAAAAAATTTCCCATTTGTACTATCACAACTTGTCTCCATTGTGAAAATCAAGAAATACATAGTTTATATTGCATTTTCAATTCACACTGCATGTCTAGGAACAACAATTCTCATATTTTTTAACGATAAAATATAATCGATCTTGGTCAAACTTGGCCAAAATCGATTGTTTTTTGTTGTTAAAAATGACAATTCTAGTTTTTTTAGCAAGTTTTGTTCCTCTGAACGATTCACGATTGATTCGAATAATTTGTGCTTCTAATCGATTCGAATCACCGAATCGAATTGCCCAGCCCTAGTCATAAGTTGACAAAATATTGTGCGGTTGGCGTTCGCGCATAAGTCACAGTCGGAATAGAGTTTTGCTCAAGTCGATCCGCCGAAACGAGAGACGATTAAAAAACGACAGGTGATATTTCAAGGTAAGCTAAACGGAACGAATTCTTTATCTAATCTCATATGCAGAGTCAATACTTCCCTTTCCTTTACATCGTTATCACAAAGTTTATATATTTAGAACAAAAAATACCGGTTTGAATCCTTTTACAAAAACTTTACTCTCGCTTCGAAAAGATCCGTTAATAGATACAAAAATATATATTCAAGGTTATCTTTAACAAATCTGTAATCTCCATTTTTAATCCTCAAGAATGAAACGATTGTATCAAAATTTGTGAACCTGTGAATTTCCCTGTTATCTCACCGAGTTAAGAACCCCGTTTATTTCTTGTCAGTTCAAATTATAGCATGGTGGTAGATAGAACTGGGCAAAACCGAATCATCTGGAATTCGAATTTAATTCGAATTTTTTTCGAATCGGATCGAATCACGAATCCGAATCACCGAATCGAATTGTCCAGTCCTATTGTAGATTATATCTTCAAAGTAAAAAATGATCTAAGCGAGGCCGGACGCAAAATAAAAAGAAGCGCTCAATTCGAAACATTATTTTTTGTAATATCCGTTTGAGGTATCGTTATATTTTATTGATTTCAATTTGCCTTGTGTAAATTAAAATTCGAAAAACAAATTGCTCGCTAGCAAATGTTAGCAAACACCCACAAAAGTTTTTTTTAGGGTTTTTCGAATTATTTGCTAAATATCCGTGAACCTACCGGGGGGCTTATATCCAACAACCGTTAGGCAAGGACCTTCGTAGTGACTGTGTATCTGTTCTATGTTACAGCTACCCGCGAATGCCTTGCCGAAGGCCACACTCGGTGATGAAACGGTCAAGCATCGAAACATCGGCCTTTCGGACAGTACGATGGCGCTTAAACGATTGACCCACCGAGCCGAGCGCGATGATATTCAACAAAAGTTAATGCGCAAATACAATTCTTTCTGCTTATTTCTATCTGTTGCCAAACACTTTTCCTCAACTCTGCTTAAACGCCTCGCCAACTACTCACTGATCGTGAGTTTAACCTATATATATTATCATAATTAATAGTTCTTCGCCAGAAAAAAAGGATTAAATCGTCTTTAACTTCAACTAATATAATTTCATTGTTTACAGCAGCAAACTTTGCCTATAGGCTAAATGTGTTTTCTTAAATAATGATCACCCCATTAAGGTTAATTATACATTTATTAGTCATTTTATGTAAATTTAATTGCAAAAATTTCAAACCGACGTATTATCATGTCTAAATATATATTCAATGCAAAAACACGGGTTTAAAAGGACAGAGCATGTTGGCGCGATCGCAAAGTTGCTGTTATTTTTGTAAAGAAGGTTAAAACCACTACCATATTTAATAATATTTTTTTATTTTCACATTTATTTTTTGCACGCTTCGGGCGCGCTGAAGTTTTCCGAGAAAATAAATCTATTTGAGATCCTGAAATCTTTGGATAAAATTTTTTTGAGACCTCAGTTCGAATTTTTAAATATTTCATCATGATATTAACGAATATGCTGGTTTCAGCAAAACATTTTGCAGCTGCAGCGCGCACTATGACCTCATATATTGATCATAGTCCTTGGAAAATATTATTTTCGGTTTAGTTAATCTTAACATGCGGCGATCCACACAAGTTAGAAGTGGTAGATGGTTTCACCATCGCCCAGGGAAGATACTACTCACTGCACTTTATTATGGCGGTTCAGTTCTGTTTGGGGCGTTTTCAGTTAGAGTGTAGTTAATCGTACTACATCTTTTACTTTAATTCATTCTTTTAATTGATTTCTTTTAAGCTTACGGTCTTACTCAAAGTCAATTTCCAATAAATAAAAAAAGAAAAATGCAACAATTAACCTAATTTTGTCTATAATCAACACATAAACTGGATATCGCTTTTCGCTTTCAGTTATAGAACAATTTACCAATTTTAATAAATTAAACACTAATTGTCGGTATTGTAGTTTGATGAAAATCTCAAGCTCATAAATCTCATGTCGCCACACATATTTCGCACAAAATAACAGTAAATTATCGTTGCTGCAGTCAGTAACAGGGAAGATCTCAAATTTTGAAAACCTTAAAAAATAAGGTTTGAATTCATTCTTTCTGTCTCAATGAAAATGATTTTTACCTTTTTATTGAGAAAGTCGTCATTTTGGAAAAAAATGATACAAAAAGCAATTTCGTGCCGGAGGAGCGCGAGTATTTTGCCTATGATATTAAAATTTTGAAAATAATATACCAAATTTTTGGGAAATGACCCTCTCCATACTTCGTCATGTAAAAAAAAGAAAACACCAGATTCCTTCGACAACTTCCTATTCCAGCGTTGCCAAACTAATACTGACCTGATGGTTCACGAGAGATCTTATATAATGCCTCGATAGAAAAGACAAGACTTCGTTACCACGACAGGAATAAAACTGTTTATAGCAACCACATTTTTTTTTCAGAAAAAATGCTTTGATAGATAAGTTCATAGATTAAGTTTTTTTTACGTATTTTCAAACTACTCACCAGTGTCAATACTATAACTGATGACGAAAGAAATTAAAAATTACCGTAGTGGCGTGGATATGAATTTTGATATCAATTTCACCAATTGAGATTTTTTTCATCTGGGGTCAGTCAAATGCTCTCCCGGACAACCCCTCCCCCTAAAGTAGCTAGGATAATGCAATATCCCCATTCCAAAAACCAAATAAAAAAAATATATATATATATTATTAACAAATCTCCCCCCCTCCCTTTGGGATAATCCTAACGTATTTCCTGCATGCCGTAAAAGGCGACTAGAAGGAAACTAAGAAGTAGACTAAGAAGTAGTAAATGATTTCACTATCGCCCAGGGCAGAAATCACCCACTGCACTTTACCATAGCAGTCCTGTATCGTTTGGAATGTTTTTTTGCCTTAAGCGCAGTTGCTGGTTATCTACATCATGTAGTAATTCTTTGTATTAAGTGGCTGTTGGCTGGTTCCCTTTTTGATCTGTTCCCGGCCGTGCTCGGAGTGAATTTTAAAAATATATATATACATGAATGAAAAATTCATTCCTAAGTTTTGTCAAGCTTGATATAGCAAAAATATTTGAAGAGTAAACGCGTCTCAGAAAAACTGAGTAAATCAATTGATAAAAAATGACAAGTTTAAGCCACGGATGGACCGCGCACGACAGTGCAAAAACGCCTAATAGAATAAATTATCCAAATCAGAAATTTTAAATTGTCACCATTGTGGTTGACAAAATACGCTTTTCCGACAGAATTCTCTGTCTGTGAAATAGCCAAGAACTTCCGCATCAAGGAAATCGATGTTTTATTTGTTATTACAAATAGTTATCCGGAAATAGTTTGGTCAGCGAATTCCCGATGTTATCTTTTTTAGCTACTAAATTGTATCAAAATTGCAGTAAAATCACTGATTTTTTACAGTAATTTTACTCGGTGTCATTGTAATAAAACTACAATATCGACTTTTTTGGCCAATTATAAACTGTTGATGGAACGCACCGACAAGGAGAGTTCCATCAACAGTCCATAATTGTCATAAATATCATCAACAAGGCGGTTTGAAACATTTAAAATATGACAATACCGCAGATGGCCAGTTAATTAATTGTATTTTTTTTTATAGTATGCAGTCAGCAAATTCACGATGTTATCATTGTGTTTCCGATACTATAGTTGATAGAAAACGGAAATTATTCCAAGTTTCGCTGTCACAGGATTTTTTACTTTACTCGTTTTGAATTTTGTTCCAAATTCAAACTCCGGATATTTAGAACCACAGATTGCGTGCTTGGGCATTTTGACTAACGAAGATGCACGCGTTGGCAAAAATAAAATTCTGGCAATATATAAGCAAGCGTTTTCGGCCTGTACCAATTAAGCTTAAGTTTATCAATTCCCAATGTTGCGGAATCGTGAGTAATGCTCGCTGCATTTTTGACATATGTACCATGCTCATCATTAAAAGTTGTCTTTTTAAATGCTTTGGAATAAGTAACAATGCGTTTTTTTGGGGGGGGGGGGGGATTTAAAGATTTAACGGGATGACCGAAGAGATATCATGTTGTCCCCGCAGGTTGAAGATCTCTCGTTCGAGTCCCGGTGAGTTGGGCTTTTTAATTCAAGTCCACCGCTGAACTTGGATAGGCTAGGCCGAACCGGAATGATTATATCTTTCCAGCACCAATCACCCTCCCTTCTATAAGTGGCTATCGGTACAGGGCCTTGATTAGGGTGGTCAAAAAGAATGGCTATAAGGAAAAATGTAAATAAAATAATGAAAAAGTTTCTATATTCTCTGTCAAATAATTTCATCATTAAACAATGGATTCAGCTCAATATACATAAACTTTACGAAAATACAATTAACTGTAGCAAATATCGATACACCAGCATTGTAAGATTTAGTGTAGCCTTAAAACAAAAATCGACTTGTTTGTCCAATATTGATAGGCCTTGTTGGTTCATTCCATCAACAGTTCCACTTGGCATAAAGACGGTATTAAACTTCGGAAAAATTTACTACCTGGAAATATACCGTAACTTTACAGTGGTTTTGTATCCGATAAGCGCTTTTGAGTTTGTCGTTTTTGTGCTTTCATTCCCACCGCGCTTAAAACAATTTTCAAATTAAAAAAAAATGACGTCACTCGATATTGTGAAATGCACATCCGGTATTAACAACAATTAAACTTGCAATTTCAAGAGCAAAACATGGAGAGGTTTGTTAGCACTGTGAAAAATGCACAGTAAATTCACTCTCAATTTACAGTAAATATATAATATGGGATCTGACTTGTCGATGCATTTTATTCCAAATATGGGCTGTTGATCGCCCGCACTTTACCTTTGCAATTTCAATCACCAGATCATAATTTGTCGGGAGTCGATTTTATCATTTTATTTCAATATCAGCGAGTACAATTACTAGTAAATAACAATAAATTTACTGCAGATTTGTGACAGTGTATAGAATATTCAAATTCCAAATGATGAAGAATATTTTGGTAGGCGAGGAAACTCGATGCCAACTTTGACCTAATTTTAATATTATTAACTGACTGATCTCCAATGTGGCACAGTTGCCAATGATTTTGCCCATTTCCGACGTACAAATATTTTTCCTAGAAGTTTCGAAATAAATTCCTAATTTTATGCCGTAACAAAAAGTGATTAAAAATCACTGAATTTTAACAGTAATTTTATTTGGTGAATTTCAATGAAATTACGAATACGACGTTATAACCAATTATGGGCTGTTGATGGAACGCGCCATTAGAGGCGAGTTCCATCAACAGTCCATAATTGGCATAAATCTCATCAACAAATTTCAAATTTAAAAACATACAATTACTTCAATTTAAAGTTAAATTTTCTATGTTTTTAACAGTATACGCAACTAATCAACCAAATATATACGTTTTTATTGTAAAAATACACAAATTAATATAATTCAAATTATTGGACCTATTTTTATTTGTTTTTGCATGTTATTTTAAATATACTAATGTTTTTGGCGGATAAAAACTCATTTCTAAGTAAATATATATGCTTTTGAAAGTGCTAATTAGTTTTCGTTTCATTGGTTACGTATGTGAAATATCTGTGTGACAAGATTAATGACACTGCGACAAAAGTACAGAAAATTTACTGTTCATTGGTAGTAATTGTATATTTCAAAAAATTTCGAAAGTGCTCCGTTGATGAGATTTATGCCAAGTATGAGCTGTTGATGGACCGCACCTCGGTGGGGCATTTCATCAAAACCCTATAGTTCGCCGAAAATATAATAATTTAACCAAGTGAAATAGCTGTAAAAATGACTATTTTTCATTTTTTTTGAACCAAAATAAGTGTATATTTCGTTGTTGAAATGAGTAAGAACCAACTGATGGCAACTTGCGTGACAAAGAGGTGAAAGAAAAATGCTTGGAAAGCACAGAAATTTGCACTCTAAATGTTATAACTTGGATAGACTCTTCCGAACCGGAAAGATTATATATTCTCAACAACACTAACCTTGTTCGTTTCTAAGTTACAGCTAGTACAGAACCTGGTTCAATGTGATTCACTCAGAAATTAATGACTTTAAAAAAAATAAACAAACAACAGAAGAGAATTTAAGTTTATATTCCGTTTTCAATCGTGAATCGTTCATAGGAACAAAAACTTGTTAAGTTAACTAGGATTTTCATCTTTGACGACGAAATGCAATCGATTTTGGTCAAATTTGACCAAAAGCGATTATATTTCGTCGCTAAAATATGAAAATTGTTGCTCTTAGTGTAAATTGAAAATACACTACAAACTATAAATGTCGTGATTTTCACAATGGTGACAAGTTGTAATAGTAAAATAGGATATTTGTTATTTACAAAAAATTAGGGATTCGATTCGTTTCGAATCAGATTCGAATTATTAGTGATTCGGTTTTGCCCAGGCCTATTCACGATGCTCGAATTGATCCCAAGATTGTGCCTGCTGCGCTAGTTTTGACAAAGGTGTATGAATTTCCACAGCGTCCGCGCTACTATAAAATTAAACACAATAAATGTTTGATGTTTTGAGAAGTGGTAGATGGTTCAATCATCGCCCAGAGCAGATATCACTCACTGCACTTTACCATGGTGGTAGAGCTTAGTACGGTATGTTTTCGGCTTAGTGTGCAGTTGCTGGCACTTTACCTTGTGGTGGCACTTTGGCATTTGAGTTGCCGTTAGTCCGTTCTTTTTAGTCACTGCTTCGACCTTGCGTAGAGCGAACATCTATAAATATTATATTAATAGTAATAATAGCAATTCAAACAATATCATGAACGCTTTCTTCTTCTTCTCAGATAAATAAACTACTGCAATTTAGATAAAATTGGCTCAGCACGTTAAATATTATCAATGACAGCCTGTAATACACGTGTGAAAATCTATGAAATTATTCTGATTTTAACCAGATTAAGGAAGACTATCTCTGACAATTTTCCAATCCGAAAAAATTTGACAAAAACATCTTTTGTTAAGTATGAGTCACTGATGGATCGCGTCGAGTAGACGAGGTCCATCTGTGACTCATGCTTGACAAAATAAATTTCTGAATGAGAAAGCGGTTAGTTTATTTTTGTTTGGGGTAAGAAGCAGAGCTTTAATGAACTTACTATTCCTCACTTATATCGCTAAATCTTCTTCAAAATGTAGTACCAATCTGCAGATCGAACTAAACATGATAGATCATATCATTCCAACAAAACTAATTCTGTTCGTGTCAAAGTGGTCGCTGATACAGAGTATTGCTCAAGGGTGATTCAACCAAATGAGTAGCTATGAAATATATTAATAAAGTACACTGTGTGGTATCTCCCCTGGGCGACGGTTCTTCCCTGAATTCCGCATTAAATAGCCAGATATAAGTGAACTTTAGATACACACAACAAGTATATTTTTCTCAATTGCAAATTTTCTGTCACGTATGGTAACTTTCAAGAAGTGGTAGGTGGTTTTACCATCGCCCAGGGCAGACACCAATCACTGCACTTGACCATGACTGTTCAGTTCTGTTTGGGATATTTTCCGTTTAGATTGCAGTTGCTGGTACTACATCTTTTAATAGCTATTTGTTGTTGAGTGGCTGTTAGTCGGTTCCTTTAGAAACTGCTTCTGGCCTTACTCAGAGTGAATTTTAATTAAAAAAAATACGAATTACTGATAATTTCGACTAGATTGACAGGACTATTTCTGACAAAAATTTCTTTCTTTATTTTGTCATTGAAATTGTTTCTTAATTATGAATGGTCGCTCATATCGCCTTAATCTACTACATAATGTATTTTTTTCTATTGCCACTCGATCGGTTCACCCTGAACAAGGCCTTCAAGGCATTGTAGCAACGGCCCCCTTATTGACAAATGAGTTAGTGTTGTTAGAAAGATATGATCTTTCCGGTTCTGCCGGGCTACCCGAGTTATTACATCTTGGGTTAAGTAGTGGGCATGGATAACGAGCCGGACTAGCCGGGACTAGAACACGAGTTCTTCAACATAACCCCTATAGGTCATCGCGCTCAATATCACCATATTGAGTGGTCGCTAGTTAGTTCCATTTGTCAGGTACTTTTGAACTTGATCAGAGTAACTTGGCTTGGTGTGTCAGTCGATTAAGCGCGACCTTATTGGACCAATGATTCGGTTTTGGTCGTTTCCCCACCAAGCGTGCCCTTCAGCAATGCACTTTGCTCGTAGCTGTAACATAGAACAGATACGCAGTCACCACGAAGGTCCGTGCCTAGCGGTTGTTGGGCTAAGCCCACGGTATAAGTTCAAGGTCAGCAAATAACTCGAAAAGCAAACAAAAGGTGAATATTTTTTAACGGCATGATATAAATTCGCGAACAAGTCATTTATTGCGTTTGCTGATATTTAATCTCAAATCATCAATTACACGAACTGATAATGACTTCGGTCAAAACAACCTCTCACACGTGTCGTGCCAGCAACTGCCACATAGAACTGAACCGCCATGGTGCAGTGAGTTTGTCAACTGAAAAATGCTAATATTAACATTACCATACTTTAGTCACGTCAGAATTTAAAGCGGATATCCAAGCTCAACTCCTTTTAATATTTCTAAAACTAACTCACAAAACCAAACACAAAACATATTACACGGTAAACATTTGTTCATACCAAATACCTAACCAACCTCAATATTGCAACCTCAACAAAATACTGTTAAAAAAAACGTAAAATTTTCAATACAATTGCGTTACTACATTAGTTGCAAAGAAATGTTGAGATTTTTTTCAAAACATAAAGCATTTTTAAGACTAAAATAAAATCTTTATAACACTCACAGCGTTCTAGCGTAGTATTTCAGTTTTACATGGCTTTTTCCGGCAAGCGTGCAGTTGTTGGTATTGTGTTCTGTTGTCATGATATATTGGCTGCTAGCGATTCCCTTAAAAGTGCTGCTCTTGGCTTTTCTAAGAGCAATTTATTGAAAACAATAAATATAATTTATATTCTAATATTATATTTTGAAATATAATTTTACTTTATAAATTATACTAAAAAAATTGGGAATAAACGTGAAAATGAAAATCCGATTTTTCGAGTTTTATCAATCATATCTCCTTGGATTTTTTCACAAATCGCTCATATTTACATTTCCTTGATTTAAAATAAAAAACACAAACAGATCATTCATTTTTATAAACTCATTCTTAAATGCTCAGATATACCGGTTCCTCCCAGCTAAGCTCTTTCTAAGCGACCACAAATAGTCAAATTCACTTTTTATCCATTTCTGAGCCGTTTTAACTACACATCTTCCAAAAATAGAACTTGTGTCATTAAATTGAGATCGAAGCGACGATTTCCGCAGATAAGTAGGAAGAATGGTAATTTGCAGACTTTTTTCTTAAATATTTGGATTCATTAAGTGACGTCGGATTTTAGTTTTTATCTACATCAACAAAATAAAAAAAATTGTGCGCTTCACACAATGGAAGCATAGTCCAGAGCAGATTTTATTTCGGGGTTGGTCACAATCTATTTTCAAGTTCATTGAATATACGCGCGATGGTCTATTGGTTAAAGATGTTTGCTGGGTAAAAACCTCGGGTTCGAGCCCCTGGCGAGTCCGGCTCGTTAATCCATGCCCACCATTCTATCCAGGTTCTAATAACTTAGGTAGGCTAAGCCGACAGGAAAAGATCCTATCTTTTGAGAAATAGTATTACTGTCCGTCTATAAGTGGCCGTTGATGCTCGGCCTTGATCAGGGTGATCAACTCCAAGACGTGGTTATAAAAATAATACATGACGTCATATTTCCGGCACTTAAAAAATACTAGGAATGGTGTAGGGAGGTGCAATGCTATCAAAAATCTTTAAACGCCATGGAAAAAATATAAAATTAACATTAATTCCTTGAAATTGATATTGATTATTCAATATATAAATTTATATTTAAAAAGTGGTAGATAGTTTTGTCATCGTCCAGGACAGATACCACTCACTGCACTTTACAATGGTTGCATTTGAAATGTTTACCTCTAAGAGTACAGTTGCTGGTACAACATCTTTCAGTAACTCTTTGTTATTGAGTTGCCGTAAGTTGGTTCCATTTAGGCTCTACTTCCGGCCTTGCTCAGAGTGAAATTCAATTAAACAAAAATTATATATGTTTTTTTTATATGGAGGGGTAAATTCGTCGACGATCCCAGGCTTACAATCTATTTTCCCTAACGAAAAAGTCTATGAATCTGCAACCATTCGACGTTCAAAATCATCCTACAGGCTGTACGACAATTTTATAATAAAGTTTCGAACATTTTTTGCAAATGAAAATATGACGTAATTTTCGTTTGCGAAAGTTGAAACAACCTGATAGCGAGCTTATCTGTAGGAACAAGAAAGTCGTTGTTTTATTGTTATTATGACCTATAAATGCACCAACGGATATTTTATCAGTCGAAATGTGCTATCTCCGCATTTCTTCGGCCGAGTCAAGGCCGAGCCATCCCAGGCTGTATAAACCTTTGCCGCTACTCGAACAAGGGGAAATATTAACTTTGGTAGGCCTAGCCAAACCGTAAAGTTCATTACTTTTCAGGTATGGTTGTGGGTATATATATGCTGTCAAATACAATTCATAACAACACTCTGCACTGAAACAAAAATGCAACAAAATTACTCGTCTTTGACTGTAATTTTACCAGTCGGTATTGAAAAAAATTCAAAATTGACTTTTTTGGCCAAATATGGGGTGTTGATGGAACGCAAGGCGAAGGTGCGGTCCATCAACAGTACATAATTGGCTTAAATCTCATAAACATGGCGTTTTTTAGGTTTGGAAATATGCAATTACTGCAAATCACCAGTAAATTTACTGTACTTTTGTTACAGTGTGGGTGGAGTGCTGAGCATGATTTCACGAATCGGATGACGTAATCGAGACTGGAACCCTTGATTTTCAACCCAAGATTAAACAGTTAGATCATTGTTCCCGAAAAGCGATTAGAGTTGATTGTATAAGTGAAACAATATCGAGACGTTTTATTATAAGACAGATATTTCTTCACAACTTCGTATGTTCATATTTTTAGGAAAAACTAGAACTCAGTTTTGGAAATCGTAACAATTTTGCTGATTCAACTGATAATTTTTTTTCGCAAAAATAACCTGTTGTATTTTGGGGTTTTCTTCCATAACGTGATGATAGCCACTGCAAAACTGATTTGAATATTCATTTCGATTACCAACTACTATTTAAAATCACATTTACTGCAAAAGAAGAGTAAATTCACTGGAATTTTTTAATAGCGCAATAACAATAAAAGAAACACAGCATGCTAGGTTTTTTCTGTCCAAATTGCTGAAATTATTTCAAAATTACACGGTTTTATCGCCGCATCACTGTCTTATTATTTGTGACTAAAAAAAAAACACGGCATGTAATTTTTGTTTTGACAAATTCCTAAAAGCATCTTAGATGCACCTGATTATTGTGACAAGCTTAAAGATTATACGTTTGACGAAAAAAGCGAGGAATTATAATCTTTTACTAAAAAATAATATGACACGGATAACTGTGATTATGGTGACGCGCTTCAAATTGCAAAATCAAACTCTACATTCTATAATTATCTTAGATGCATTTGATTATTTTGACACGCTCCAAGATTATACATTTGACGAACAATAGAGTGAGCAATTACAATCTTTCACTAGAAAAATAATATGATACGACATTTACAGACAATTTATCTATTTTGCATCTTTCGGATGTAATTTTATTCACTAGAAAATGAAAATGGAAAAAACATTTGAATTTCGTTTTTATAAATTTCTATAATTATCTAAAATGCATTTGATTATTGTGACACGCTCAAAGATTTAATATTTCACGAACAATTATAAATCTTTTACTAGAAAAATAATATGACGCGTTAATCTCGTTCTCACAAATTGCTTGAATTATTCCAAATTTGCACGGTTAATACGATTGTTGTGAGTAGGAATGGGCGATTCGATTCGGTGATTCGAATCGATTCGAAACACGATTTATTCGAATCATTCGTGAATCGTTCATAGGGACGAAAACTTGTTCAATGAACAATGATTTTTATTTTTAACGACGAAATGCAATCGATTTTGGTCAAATTTGACCAAAATCGATTATAATTCGTCGTTAAAATATGAGTATCGTTGCTCTTAGAGTTAATTAAAAATACACTGTAAACTATGAATTTTTTTATTTTCACGATGGAAACAATTATAATAGTAAAAATGGGATATTTGTTTTATACATAAAATTTGCCATTAGTTGCGATTCAAAAAAAAAGAATATTCGAATACGATTCGAATTCTATATGATTCGGTTTTGCCCAGCCCTAGTTGTGACTCTTGTGAAGATAGCAAAATCAAACCTCACATTTACAAGCAATTTATCAACTTTCCATCTTTCGGATGTACTTTTGTTTCCGCGTAATACTTGTCACTAGCAATAAAAATACATAAAGCTCTTTGTGACGAGGTACTAAACATATTTTAAAAATACATGGTTTTACTGATTTTTGTGATGACACGCTTACAGATTATACATTTTAAGAACAATCGAAAAGCAATTTAAAACTATTTTCGTCCACTGTCATTTTCTACTTGAAGATGATCGCTGCAATCTTCATTATGGCTACAATAGTTGTACTTTTGTGACTCATCTTTTTTCGTGGCTTTTTCAGGCGATAAATAAGTAGATTGTCACAATTTTAAAGTAGAAATTTTTATTTGTTAACTTCGGGCTGTAGGTAGTGTTATTTTAATATTTTTTTCGTTTTTTTCGAAATTCATTTTAAACAAAACCGAAAGCTGTGCTTAAAAGAAACCAGATTACGGCCACTTAAAATCGCAAAAAGCTAGATACGTCCCACTTCTGTTCATTCCTGTATAAAACATTTTTTTCTAGGGCTCATGAACCCTGTAAGTTCGGACTTCAGAATAATTATAACGTATTTTCTGTGTGCCGTAACGGGCGGCTTAATGGAGGTATAGAAGTGGTAGATGGTTTCACCATTTCCCAGGGCAGATACCATTCATTGCACTTTACCATGAAGGTTAAGTTCCACCTGGGAGGTTTTCCACTTAGAGTGCAGTTGCTGGCACTAGATCTTTTAGTAGCTCGTTGCTATTGAGTGGCCGTTGGTTGGTTCCTATTTGGAGCTGCTTGCGGCTTTGCTTTGAGTGATATTCAATAATAAAAAGGGCGCTGTTGCAGAACTCACCTTTGCAAAATCTTTAATATTTAGTTGGTTCATCTTGGGTGCCATTTAATGCCTTGTTCAGAAATAATACCAATCAAGAATATAGTTATCCATATTAAAATATATAGTCGCAAAACCGTTCACTATGCAGTTAGTTATTACATAACTTCACTATTACCATTCAACTCGTGACCGCAAAATATTCTTTGCCAGAATCGTGAGCTCGTATTTCCGGAAACGATTAGAAAGCTTTACATATCAAAACTGTGTTGCGAAACCCTGACGAGGCAGTTCATGTTATGTAAAAATCACAAAAACAATCCTACAATGCTGGCATAATATCATATAATATTTTATTAAAATTCACTCAGAGCAAGGCCGGAAGAATCGCTCGGATGGAGCCAATTATCGAATATTAAAATGATGAACAGCGGCTCTTATTAGACATTTTGCCAAGCATGAGTAACAGATGGGCCGCGCCTAATCGACGCAATCCATCAGTGACCCATACTTGGCCAAATATAATCCTGATTGAAGAATATTTCTTTATTAGTGCGAAGTGAATTAAAATTGCTTTGTTTTAAGATGTGATATAGGACAGCATGTGAGCTGAATTTGACAAAAATCAACATTACAAAATATCGTATCAGCAACTGTACACTCGAACGGGAAACAACCCAAACGAAGCTGAACCACTTTAGTAGAGTGTATTGAGTGGTATCTCCTCTGGGCGATGCTAAAACGATCTACCACATCTATTCCTAGGTCTAGTACCAGCGGCCACGGATAGGGTAAGAGTTATAAGGAAGATATATTCTTTCCGATTCTGCCTACCCCACCCAAGTTATTACACCCAGGGTTGAACAGGACTAGAGTTGTTTAAGAGGTATATTCTTGCCGATCCGGCTCGGTCTACCCGAATCCCAATCACCCTGGGTTGAGTATTGGGCATGGATTAACGAGCAGTACTCGACGTACTTGGGTTTCGAACCCGAGATCTTCAATCTGCGATGCCAACATTATAACCACTAGGCCATTGCACTCAATTTGACTACAAAAGTAAAGTGCGATAAAACATCGGGGAAGTCAAAGTTGTTCTTTTCTATGCATTTCCGAAACCAATCTGTTCAGCTATTTTTAATATATATTTTTCTATTTATAAACTCTCATGTTATTAATATATATTGTTCTATTTAAATGCCAGCGGAAATATTAACTATAAATATATGACAATGATCCTTGTATTATTTTAAGAAATCAAATGCCATACTTGAGTGTTTTACCGCTTTCGAAATCAAAATGTCGAGGATATATGTTTGGCCCAAGTATGGCCACTGATAGATTGTGAGTAGAAAAGGTTTGTCAGTTGACTCTGCTTGATAAAAGAAATTTGATTCGGATTAGAGTGTGGATGAGAGCAACCAATATTTTTTCATGAATATGATGTCATATGTCCGGTCTATAACATAATTGTATAAATGCATCATGCGCCAATATTCGATAAAATCCCGAAGTTATTTTCTCCTCTTTTTGTCACCAATTTCGGGTATCACGGTCATCGGAAGTTAAAAATTTTGCTTTCGAATCCCAGAAAGTTCGGCTCGTACTTCGGAAAATTTTTTCAAAACGGATAGAACATTATTTGCAGTTAAATATGGATAACAAATATTTCAGTTTTATCATTACAAAATATTTCCATTATGTGAATTTAAAAATTTACTGATTACTAATATAAGCATAAGCAAACTTAAAGGCAATAAGTTTTCATTTCACATTCCACGTCTGGAAGCAAAAAGTCCCATACTTTTATGACAAAATGTAATTGTGGTGCGCGGTGGCCTAGTGGTTAAACATGTTGGCATCGCAGGTTGAAGATCTCGGGTTCGAGCCCCGGCGAGTCCGGCTCGCTTATCCAAGCCCACCACTCAACCCAGGGTGTAATAACTTGGGTAGGCTAAGCCGAACAGGAAAAGATCATATCTTTCCAGTAATTGTAACCCTGTCCGTCTATAAGTGGCCGCTGTTAGAGGGCCTTGGACAGGGTGATCCACTCTAAGAAGTGGCTATAAAAAAATTGATTTTGGTCAAATATGACCAAAATCAATTGCATTTATTTCGTTAAAAATGCCAATTCGACTTCATTCAGCAAGTTTATTTTCCTATGAGCGATTCAGTAATAATTTGTAAATCACCGAATCGAATTACTCAGCCCTACTCGTAAGTTCTTATACAACGATCATCAGAACGAAAAATTAGGATTCGTAGGACATTCACCTTACAAACCGAGGTCACAAACTACAAAGGTCCCAGCATCGAGTAACCGAAAAGAATTAATTATCTAGGTTTTGTCAACGACGCTTTTTATTATTGATAATCTAATATTAGTGTCAATGATGTTCATGATCAAAAGCTTTAACATCGTCACCGACGCTTTTTTTATTATTAAAAATTTAATATAAGTTTTAATAATGTTGAAGGTATTTGAACTATCAGACGAAAATAACAGGAATGCTTCAGACAGTCGAAAACAAAGTGCTTTACTGTATTTAGAGGAAGGTCATGACTGGCCACAATGATCTTTTAAATTCTTCAAATCTGCTGCGAAGTGACAAAGGAGCCGCGGTGGCGTGTTGACACCGAAAATAGCTTCCGAAAGTACCAACTAATCAATGATTAGCTGGAACCCCAACGAAGTTATAGTCAATATGGACGTACGAAAAAGGCTTTAGCTTTTGGACTATTCCTCATATGTTCCACAGGGACGGAGGGGCAAGACCTAAGAAATAACACGTAGCCAGATATAATTGCAAACATTATTAATCGCATCCTTTAAAATAACGTTCATTTTAATAAAAAGTAGTTAAATAAGATTTTTTTTACTTTCGACGATTAAAATAACGACAAAAAATTTCGATTTTAAATCCTTCCCCTTTTTTGAGTTAACAAATCTGCCAATACAATTTTATCATCTCGAAATTTTATTGCAACGTATTTAAAAATAATAAATCGATGAAAAAGTTAAAAACTAGCATTCGGTATGTTGCACCGATTAAATGAAGTCTTTCCGTGTCTAGGGCTGGGCAAAAACGAGTCCTTTGGAATTCGAATTTGCTTCAAATTTTTTTTAAAATCGGATCGAATCACGAATTAAGTGTAAATAACAAAATGTCCCATAAATTCTAGGTCTAAGAGGAACAATTGTCATATTTTAACGAGAAAATATAATCGATTTTGGTCAATTTTGACCAAAATATATTGCATTTTGTCATTAAAAAGGAAAACTCAAGTCCATTTAGTGAGTATTTGTTCCTATGATTGTTCCACGATTAATTCGAATATATTGGGCTTCGAATCGATTCGATTCACCGATTCGAATTGCCCAGCCCTATCCATGTCATGTATTTAAGATATTTTTTTTATTGAAATTCACTCTAAGACCGGAAGCAGCTCCCATAGGGAACCAACCAACAGTCACTCAATAGCAAAGAGCTACTAAAAGATGTAGTACCAGCAACTGCACTCTAAAAACGGAAAACATCCCAAACGGAACTGAACCATCATGGTAAAGTGCAGTGCGCCGTATCTGCCCTGGGCGATGGCAAAACAACTACACCTGAATTTCAAAATATTCTCTACTTCAATAAACAGCTGTAGTGGAGTGTTGAGGTGCGAAACATTCCTTGCCCGCACTAAAAAGGTAAAATTTATGTTTCACTATGCCGTCACAATTGAAAGTTACAAAGCGGACATTTTAAATTCATATTAAAAATTCCATTGACCAAGCATGGGCCATAGAGGGATCACGACTCATAGTCGCGACCTTTGAAATCAACCTTTGAAAGATTCCAATTCTGCTGGTTCGTAGATTAGTCGAGGTTTATCTATGGTCCAAACTTGGTACGTAGTTCTTTAAATACAATATGCAAATTCCAATAGTAAAGGCATTTACGTCAGAGTTTAATTGCAATGCACTTTATTAAGAAACGAAATTAAAAATACGCTCAAGATTAATTTATTTTGAGATGAAGATAATCATTAATGTACAGAAACTCTAAAATTAGTCTTGGAGAGCACTGTCGCGAATGTGCAGTAAACTTACTGTTCTTTTCCAGTGATTGCATATTTACAATATTTGAAAATGCCATATTGAGGAGATGATGACCAAGTATGGGCTGCTGATGGATGGCATCTCGGCGGTGCGCTCCATCAAAAGTCCACAAATGGCCATAAAAGACGTATTTACAGTTTTATTTCTATATCACGGAGCCAAGTTACTGTCAAAGCGCGGTGATTTCACTGCACTTTTCTTACGGTGAAGTGTATATGCTCTACGCTGAAGACGCACTGCTAGTCTTTGTAACAAAATGCGGTGAAACTGAATTTAAAGGTACGAAATAAAACTACAAGATCGACTATTTCGGCCAAATTTTATACACACTGTAACAAAAGTACAATAAATTTACTGGTCATTTGCAGTAATTGCATATTTCCAAGGTTGAAAAAACGCCTTGTTGATGAGATTCTTCGCGGTTCGTTTCATCAACAACCCATATTTGGCCAAAAAAGTCAATTTTGATTTTTTTTCCTATACCGACAGGCAAAATTACTGTCAAAGATCATTGATTTTGTTGCATTTTTTGTTATAGTGTTTAATAGTTCGCTCTCAACAAGGCGAAAGCAGTGCCTTAAAGGAGTCAAATAAAGGCCGCTCAAATGGCGAAAACCTTCTACAAGTTAAAGTACCAGCAACTGCACGATAAGCGGAAAACATTCAATACAAAACTAAACCACCGCGGTAACATGCTGTTAGTGGTATCTGCCCTGGGCGATGGCAAAACTATCAACAAGGATAGCAGGATAATACTGCGAGATGATATTCACTCTTTGACTTATTATTATTATTATAATTTTTTTTTTTGATTAAGTGATAGGTTTTATTTGCTTTAAGAGCAAACGACGTCGTAGACTAAGAAATAGGTAACAGAAATGATATTTTGAAGCCAAAGAAGAGCTGATTATGGGTAACAACCCTTCAGCGCTGACGATGATAAAAGCTTTCGTATTCACTATGTTTTTAAGGAACAAAAAGCCATATTGCTGTAGTGATTTCTAACTAGATATATTGTTGTTTTTTCGATTGTGGTTTTAACGGTGAAGCAAAAAGTAAAAAAATATTAAATAAACATCTAATCTAAAGTAGGTTGTGCGACAATATACTTGCTTCCTTGATAAAAAAAAAATTTTGATGAGCCAAAAATAAAAATATGATTGATATTGTTTTATTCATTGTAAGAACAAACGACATTAGAGACAATCCATACCGATGCAGCGTTGAACATGACTCTCCGAGCAGAATTCCTGTTGTAAATTATTATGTAAACATTTGTCCATGTTTCATCTGAAAACCAATTCTGTAATGACGGTGCAAATGAGTCAAACGGATCCAATTCACCTGTCTGAAACAATGAAAAAAAAAAAACGATGAATTTGGTTTTATTAATCATATCAAAAATCATAGCATCCAAAAAAAATATTAATAAAAATAAAAAGAATAGATCTCGCATAATCAAGAGTTGATAATAGTTTAATTTCATTCACCATTTTCCCGGTCATTTTGCCAAAATACTTTTCTGTTAATAAATTATACTTCGATGATGATTTCGTGACAAGTGATCTAACAATGTCAAGAACCCACGAGTATTCACGCAAAACTCAGGCATTTTTCGTTTTGTTGCATAAGTATTAAGCAATCTATTCAATAAAAAAATTATTTTCTCACTATCTTTCGTTGTTAAGTATGAGTAGGGCTGGGAAAAACCGAATCATTTGGAATTCGAATCTGATTCGTATATTTTTTTCGAATCGGATCGAATCACTAATTTCTTGTAAATAGCAAATATCCCATTTTTACTATTACAACTTGTCTCCATCATGGTTATCAGGAAATTGATAGTTTGCATTTATTCAGCAATTTTTTGTTCCTATGATTGTTTCATGATTGATTCGAATAAATTGTGCTTCGAATCGATTAGAATCACCGAATCGAATTGCCCAGCTCTAAGTATGAGTCACCGATGAAGGTGCGGTTCAGCTGTGACTCAACCTCAACAAAGCAGACTTTCTAAATGGGATATAATTACCATGGTGTTGACAGTTACATCAGTCCAGAAAGATACGCTGTCACTTCTTGTCCGTTCCTCTAGTTTGAAATGAAAGTACGTTGTAACGTTATTGAATTCTTCATCGCTCCATATGATAGGGAGACTAGCGTTATTCTTCTCGCAATACATTTTTGCTTCCTCAAATTCGAATCCTGTGAACGTGTTTGCTACAGAATTTTTCTCCCAGTAACAAGTATTGTTTATCTTCAGTTCACAGACTGGAAGGAAAAGCAAATATCTTTAGATGCTTTGTTAAGTAGGGGAAACTAAACAGGTGGTAGATGATCCTCACTGACTACACTTCACCTTGGGGGTTCAAGTCCGTTTGGGATGTATTCCGCTAAAATCACAGTGTCTGGTACAACATCTTTTAAAAGATGTTTGTCATTAGAGTGGTCGTTTGACTGCTTTTCTTTGGGCTTCCTTTTTGGGCTTTTGCTTCCGGAGCAAACATCAATAATAAAATAGTATGAGTCACAGTTGGATCGCGCCGCTCCTGATAAAACAAGATACTTTATTCAGAAATTCCATTTTGTCAAGCATGAGCCACTGATGAAATGCGCCTCAGTGACGCGATCCATCAGTGACTCATACTCGACAAAGCATGTTCTGACAAATTATATCTAACTGTGACAGAATTTTATGTTTGGTCTCTACATCCTACATGTATAAATAAACATACATCAATCGGGTTGAATTCAAAATTGAAAACCAATCCAATAGCAAGGCCATTTGTGCTTACTTTTATCCGAGCCAGTTTTCTGCGTAGTTATGGTGTTGGGCAGACTAGTAGGCACGTTATCGATTGCTTCAGTTGTGACGTCATTCAACTTAATGACCTCAAAGGTTGTGGTGACGTGATGGTCTGAACTGCTAGTGGCAATGTCATTTGTAGTGGCATCAGTGCTGCTGCTATGATAGGTCGTTTCGGGGGCTGTAGATTGCATTGAAGTCTCCGCATCATTGACACGAAATATTGAAGATATGGTGATGTCACTGATGTCACCGTTGAGCAAAGCCGCTTCAATTTTTTCAGTCAATTTTTTTCTCAAATCTGTAAGTATTTATTAGATATTTAATTTTATTGATTCACTTTAGAAAAAACATAAACATTAATCTGAAGGAACCAACTAACAACCGAGCTTTAGATTCTCCTAACGCGTTCCCGTGCGTCATAAGATGCGACAAGCCCGGAGCAGATACTACTCATTAGACTTTGGTAAAGAGTTCCAGCTCTGTTTGGAGTGGCTGCGAATAAGTTTCTTTTTCCGGAAATTTTTATTTCAGAAATATTTTGCCCAGCATGTGTCACTGGATTGCGTAGATGAGACGCGGTCCCTCTCTGACGCGGATTTGACAAAATAAAATTTCTGATCCGGAGACGTTGCTCCCGGCGCAGCTTATAACATTTTTTAATACAAAAAAGTTAATTTTCAAAAAGTTCTGAACTTGTTAACGATTATAATTAAAAGTTCATCTCACCTTCCTCGCTTGAAACCTGCAAGCAAAAAGAAACAATGTGATTTAGGTGAAAATTATTTTAATCATGAATGTTAACTGAAACAAAAAGCAATCAAGTCGTCGCCCTTCGACAACAATTTAATCTGGCGATATTAAAATAAAACTACGAAAATCTGTTTTTCACCAGTATGGAATGTTGATATAAATCAGGTACAATGTATGTTTTGTAGGAATTTGAGAAAAAACGAATATAAATATAATGTACAAGTCGTCTTCTCAATCTCCCTAGTTTGCTAAGGATATCTTGCAGGTATTATATTATTTCAACCTAGTGGCCTAGTGGTTAAACATGTTGGCATCGCAGGTTGAAGACCTCGGGTTCGAGTCCCGGCGAGTCCGGCTCGCTTATCCACGCCCACCACTCAACCCAGGGTGTAATAACTTGGGTAGGCTAAGCCGAACAGGAAAAGATCATATCTTTCCAGTAATTGTAACTCTGTGCGTCTATAAGTGGTCGCTGTTACAGGGCCTTGGACAGGGTGATCCACTCAAAGAAGTGGCTATAAAAATATATATATATATATGATTTTCAAATAAGCAAACCCACAGCGCTTAGCACATTTCCAAAATGGGGTGTAATTATTGGTAGAAATATCAGTTTCACCTTTCTATTTCCTCAGGATTCAACATCGTCTAGCGCCGCTGTTTATGCGTCTTGTTACAATTTATGGAAGGGGAAGATGGTGGAGGAGGGATCATATGCCAGGAAAAAAGGCTTCATCAACATAAAGCCGTTTAATTTTAATTTTCGAAAATCTAGGTTTCAAGTTGTATCGTATATACATTATAATTAAGTTAAAATTAAAAAAAAAGTTTTAGATGTAAGTTGGTTATTTTAAATTCCTTCTTCTAGCTAATAAATATTCTCACCGTAATGAATTCATCAATATCAGTAGTGTCATCTGAAGATTTTGATTCGCTGTTGATTTGAATGTCCAATGATATTTCGACTGCGGATAAAACAGAAAGTAAATCTTGCAAGACTCGATAATCTTTGTCCACCACTCAACCCAGGGCGTAATAACTTGTTTAGGCTAAGCCGAACAGGAACAAATATATCTTCCAGCAATTTTAACCCTGCACGTCTATAAGTGGCCGCTGACACAAGGCCTTGGACAGGGTGATCCTCTTCTAGAAGTGGATACAAAGAATCGTGGATTGGACGTATTGTTCCTACGTTTGTGCCAAAAAGTGCCATCAACGTATGCTTCTGTGTCCATTTGTGGCGAAAGCTTGAAAAAAGATTTCCGATTCGAATTCATATAAAAAATTAAAAGTTCATATTACCTGTTCTCCCAGTCTTCCATAATGCTATAACCACAAGCAAAATTTTGAAACATTGTAATTCCATATCGCCCACCTATCTCTATTACGAACTATCTGTACTGACTTTGCAATACGACGTAACAATGAAATCAAACCGAACGAGGAAGTGCTACGCAAACCTACGCTTTTGTAGTGTTTATCATTATACCTCACACTGTGAAAAAAAGTGGTAAAACTTACGTCATTTCATAGTAGTTTCAATCGATGATATCGGAATAAAGGCGTGTTTTTCGGCCAATTATGAGCTGCTGATGGAACGCTGTGAGAGACATGGCCCGTTCATAGTCATTGGAACACACATTTTTTTCGAATCTTTATCATTATATTTTACAGTGAGTGATAAATCCCATAAAATTTTCGCTGTTTTTTCACAGTTATTTTTCTCAGTTATTATTTTTTATAATAACATTTTCCTGTCATTCATAGAATCTGGATGGGATACGTCATCAGCGACGCGGTCGATCAACAGCCCGTACTAGTGATGGCAATCTAGTTATTTCTTACACCAGGTAAAGTAAAACGAATTCACCACAAAACTAGTTAAAGTAATACAAGCACTGGTAAACTAGTTTCACTTTCAAAACTAGTTAGAACCAAGATTACAAACCAGATTAACTGGGTAATTATCGTGGTAATATGTTCTTCATTTGACAATAGTTTACTCGACGATAAAGGCAAATATTGTATTTTCGGCTAATTATGGCCTGTTGATGGAACGCGCTGTGAGAGACATGGCCAGTTCATAGTCATTGGAACACACATTTTTTGCCGTTCGACTGCTTTAAGGAATTTTTAATAGATTTGACGGTTAAAATCTTCAAATAGTCTATTTTGAAAGCTTTTTTGATAATGGAAATACGATTTACCTAGTGTTTTATACTAGGTATCTAGTCTTCTCAACCAGGTACCTAGTTGCAAAATAGGTAAAGGTACCTATTTCAACCACTAAATTTACTTGGTAAAATTTCAAACAGAAAACTCGGTGAAAGTTCAACTTATATATTCTTGAAACTAGGTAAAAGTGCTTCTAAAATAAAATCGCTAAACTAAGTATACTAGGTATACTAGGTACTTAGGTAACACTAGCCCACTCTTGATATAAATCACTTCGAGACGGTTTCAATTTCGAAAATGTTCAATTCATGTTTGACACAAAATGTATAGAAAGAACGAATAATGTGGGCGCGATGGCCTTTTGGTTAAACATGTTGGCATCGCAGGTTGAAGATCTCGGGTTCGAATCCCGACGAGTCCGGCTAGTTAATCCATGCCCACCACTCAACCCAGAGTGTGATAACTTGGGTAGGCTAAGTAGAACAGGAGATCATATCTTTCTGGCAATTGCAACCCTGTCCGTCTATGCGTGGCCGCTGTTACAGGGCATTAGACAGGGTGATCCCCTCTAACAAATGGTTAAAAATAAAAAAAATAAATATAAAAAATCTATGCCCACCACTCAACCCAGGGTATAATAACTTAGGTAGGCTAAGCCGAACAGGAAAAGATCATATCTTTTCAGCAATTCTAACCCTGCCCGTCAATACGTGGCTTCTGGTAGAGGGCTTTGGTCAGGGTCGGACAAGTATGTATTCGGACATCGTGCTGTATGCTGTAACCATTTCATAGGAATTCCTAACTATTTTGCTTGGTTACGCGCGCTGACCACTTCAAAATTTACTGACAATATTGAACTGTTGGTGACACGCGCAGCAAACAAGTTAAATTCGCATTTTTTAAATACACAATTATAGTATACTAACGATAAATTGACCCTATCTCAGTCACTGTGTATGAAACAGTCATTTAAAATATGGATCATTTCCTGGTTCGCACCATATTAACAGAAACTATTAAAATAGAGAGAATATGTTTTGATATAAAGTATGCTATTCGGAAATTTTAGAATTGGATTCCATGTTTTTTGTAATTTTATTGAAATTCAATTTACCAGGAAAAAAATCCTTGACAAATATTTTCCACAGTGAATGGATACGTAGATAATCGAGTGGACCGTTCAAAAATTTTGTTCGTGGCCATCAACAACGTAACTAAGGTAACTAAGTCATCAACGAGGCGATTTCGATTTTAGAAATACAAAATTACTCGAAAAAAAATGATTAATTTGCTGGACTTTTGACACAGTTGTCAACCATGAAATTTTATATAATGACAAGTAAATTGTATTCAATTTACGTAACTTTTTAATCGTAAGGCGGAATTGAAACCATATAATTCTATGTAATCTTCAAACAAACATTACTGTTTATTGTAGCGGAATTAAATGTAGTATATCCAAAACATACTTTAGGAAAACCATCATATGTTGAAAATAAATATTAAAGCAAAGGTTTAAACCTTGATCGGTTCGATGACATCATAATATTCAATTACGGGATATAGACGCGCAATGTCTTTTGCTACTAATTCAAATCGAATTAAAATGAACCTCAGATTTTTGTTTGCGTTGATAGAAAATTTTTAAAACTTCTAAAATGTGATCTAGGTTACAAAAGATGAGATTCCAAATTTGATTCTAAAAATTGTATCTCAGAACTTGACGAACCACATATTGTGCCGTTTTGTAAAGCCTCTGCGGACAGCTTCAAATAGCGATACGGAATCCGCTATTTGTGATACGGATACGTGTGAACCATTACTTAGTTTTATTGTGGTGGAATTAAATTTTAAGTTGAGCAAGGTCGGAAATTGCACGTGAGAAGAACCAACCACCACCCACTATAATAGCATAAGGCCCTGTACTAGCAGCCACATATAGATGGACATGGTTAAAATTGGTAGAAATAAAATTGGTAGAAAAATATCATCTTTTTTGTGTTCGGCTTAGACTATTGAAGTTATTACACCCTGGGTTGAGCGGTGGGAATTGATTATTTATTCGAACTCGCCGGGACTTGAACTGTGATCTTCAACCTGCGATGCTAACATGTAAAACCACTAGGACATCGCGCCCAAATAAAATTTGATTTGCTAATTCGAATCGATTTGAAGCACAATTTATTGAATCAATTGAGAATCGTTCATAGGAACAAAGCGTGCTTGAATGAACTAGATTTTTTATTTTTAACGATAAAATTCAATCGATTTTGGTCAAATTTGACCAAAATCGAATATATTTTGTCGTTAAAATATGAAAATTCCTGCCCTTAGACATGGAATATGAATGGAAAATACACATTATCAACTATAAATTTCTTGATTTTCAGTATGTAGACAGGTTGTAGTACTAAAAATGGGAATTTGTATTTAAATAGAATTAGTGATTCGATCCGATTTGAAAAAGATTCGAATTCCAAATAATTCGGTTCTGCACAGCCTTAGTTAAAGGTTCTTGTCAAGTCTTCAGTCCTTGTTGATATACTTGAGATTTTAAAATGACTATTCTGTTATACCGATCAAATATGAAGAGGGAATTTGTAAGTTTGTGTAATCCTAATGCTCAGTGTTTATTGTAGTGGGATTAAATGTAATATTTCCAAAACATACTTTAGGAAAACCATCACATATTGAAAATAAATATTGAGCCATTCGCTACAGGAATATAAATAGCTTTCAAGAAGTGGTAGATGGTTTTTCCATTGCCCAGGACAGACACCACTCACTGCACTTTGCCATGACGGTTCAGTTCCGTCTGGGATGTTTTCCGTTTAGAGTACAGTTGCTGTTACTAGATCTTTTAGTAGCTCTTTTCTATCGAGTGGCCGTTGGTTGGTTCACTTTGGGAGCTGCTTCCGGCCTTGCTTAGAATGAATTTTAATGAAAAAAATATCATAAGTCATATTCTTTGATTCCAATTTGCTTAGTCATCATATTACCTGATTAATTTAAAATCCTGGAACCGTGGCCGGTTCAATGACATCACACGCTAAGTGATGAGGCGCGCGAAGTTTTTTATTGATAAGAATTAAAACAAATTAAAATGAGAGATGGAAATATTTTTTATTGAAGTTAACTTTAATCAAGATCGGCATAGGGCTGGGCAAAACCGAATCATTTGAAATTCGAATCTGATTCGAGTAAATTTTCCGAATCGAATCGTTAATTTTATAAAAATAAAAAATATCCCATTTTACAATTATATTGGCCATTATGATAATTAAGAAATATACAGTTACGAATTACGAATATTAGCATAAACTAACCTAAAAGCCACGTATTTTAACGACGAAATACAACCGATTTTGGTCAAATTTGACCAAAATCCATTGCATTTTGTCGTTGAAAATGAAAAAATGCGCTTCATTTAGCAAGTTTTTGTTCCCACGACCGATTCACAATTGATTCGAATAATCTGTACTTCGAATCGATTCGAATCACCGAATCGAATTGTTCAGCCCCAGTCCGAGAGCATCCCCTAGGAGTAAGCAACTATCGACAACTTATATGGATAGATTTCCAAAATAAGTCGATTTGTCATAAATTCAAGGTAAAATAAACGTATCTTAAAACCTGACGATCCACTTAATATGTCCTTTGATAGAGGCTTTGGCTCGACAGCTTCAAATAGCTAAACGGAACTATGTAATCCCATGTAATACTAATACTTACCTGTTTATTGTAGTGGAATTACCTGTGATATTTCCAAAACATACTTCAGGAAAATCATCATATAGTAAAAATAAATACTAAGTATTCGTTACATAAATATAAATAACATTAGTCATATACGGCGTTCGATTTAAATGGAGTATAGTCATCAGAATACTTGATTAATTTGGATTCCTGGAATCTTGGTCGATTCGATGATGTCGTAGTTTAACTTGAAGTGTGTAAAGTGTGTAGGTGCGCGTTTTTATTTTTGGTTTCATTGAAAAAATCCTCAATCGGACAGTTTAAGTCCGCTACGAGTCGAAACGGTCTTGTTGATGAGATTTACGCCGAGTGTGAACTATTGACGTGAACAGTTCACAACATCCCTTTCAGTGGGCGCGATATCCCAGTGGTTATGATGTTTGCATCTTAGTTTGAAAATCTAGTGTTCGAGTCACGGCGAGTCCGACTCGTTGATCCATGCTCACCGCTCAACTCAGTGCGCTGATATCTGCTCTGGACGAATATGAAACCATTTCTCCTAATACCACTACTTTGCCTCCTTTTTGAACTGACGACAAGAATACGTTTAAAGTATTCTGAACCCCGCACTTACATGGATAATTTGAGCTATATAGGCGCGCATTTTTTTCCTTTGGAAAAGAAACTTATAGAATATGGGATGTTTTATTTTAGTATTTCAGTCCACTTTCAACAAGGCAGCACCTAAAAAAATCACATATAATATGAGCTGTGTATATAGCCGAGGGGCGGTCCATCAACAGCTCATATACTTGTCATAAATCTCATCAACATGACGATTTTATATTTGGGAAATGTGCAATTACTGCAAATGACCAGTAAATTTACAGTTCCATTGTGACAGTGTGCCCGACTTTTTTGCCAAGTATAGGCTTTGGACCCACTGGGTGCATCCCATCAACAATCCATACTTGACATTCATCTCCTAAACATGCAGATTAAATTTTGAAAATTTGTGATTACTGGAAATGAGCGGTGAATTTACTGCGTGTTTTTCACAGTGTACATATTGTATATTCGCACATTTGAATGCGTCTTCTCGTCCAAGTCCCTACAAACAGAAGATACTTTTAAGCGAATAGGGACACTGTTCTGGGCAGATACCACGCATAGCACTTTCCCATAGTTCAGTTCCGTTTGGAATGTTTTCCGCTTAGAATGCTGGTACTGCATCTCGTAGTTAGTTGGTTCGTTTTTGACGCCATTGTCGGCCTTGCTCCAGAGTGAATGTCAAGAAAAAAACATAGTAGTACTCAAAGTCTAGTTTTAAATTTTTAAATTTAAAATGCAATCTTAATAAATATACGATATTTTTAGACATTTCTAAACTTTTTAAAACCGCTTAATTAAAATTTGCAAGCCAGACATATAAAACTCGTCACGTTAATGACCAGGAATCCCGAATCCAAAACAAACATTATGAAGTCATAATCACTTATATTGTGTATTGTTTGTCATTGTTTACATCCACAATGACGACATAAAACGTGCAGAAACAGAAAAGAGCTTATACATTAGATTGGTTTCCGTATTAGTTTGTCAAAATTTATATGGAAGAATACTTTGAAATTATTCGTGTTGTAGAGTTATGTAAAATCAAAAAAAAATTAAATGCAGTCGTTTTCGGAGCAAATCTCGAATGAAATTCGTGCCCAGTAGCCTATTAAGGAGGGAAATGGTGACAGGGCCCCTGGAAAGTAAATTGTCGAATAACTTTAATATTGTCGAAGTGCAGGGAATATAAAAATATTAGCGGTCTTCCGGTGTGCAGCATTAATAAGAATTTATTAACCAATTAGAGGCACTGAAATCTTATTTGAAAAAAAATATTCCACCCTTAAGCGTGATTTTCCAGCCGTCTTATAGCCGAAAAAACTCATTGGCGACGATTATAACGTCATAATTTCACTTATTCCTAAGATGGAATGCCGACCATAACTTTCAAATTTGAGAGAAAATTCCTAACTGACCTTTTTCTTTATTTTATTTTAAAAATAATGTGACTTAAACTAACTAAACCGAAATTCATAACATGATTTTATAATCTTTTTCATTAAAATTCAATCTAAGCTAGTCCGGAACGAGCGAACCCTCCAACGGCCACTAATCGCAAAGATTTTTTTAAGTATTTTTTCGAATTATTTGCTATGGCCTGTCCGTGAACCTACCCTAGGGGGGGGGGGAGCTTTTAACAAACAACCGTTAGGCATGGACCTTTGTAGTGACTGTGTATTTGTTCCATGTTACAGCTACCGGCGAAGTGCCTCGCTGACGAGCAAGCTCGAAAAGATGTATTGCTACAAGATATATTACCACCAACTGCACTCTAAGCGGTAAAAACTCTAAATGGGACTGAACCACTAAGGTAAAGTGCAGTGAGTGATATCCGCACTGGGAGATGGTAAAATCATCTATCACTTACATATGCAATACGATTTCTCGCGAATTCATACAGACATCTTATAATTATTTGTTAACAAATCACCTTAGAATCGCATGCGCATCTGTCGCTCGCGCATGTCAATCTATTAATGTTAAGAATCACTTTATCGGTTTTGTCCAGCATGAAACAGTTTTTCTAGGTGACATAATTATAAACATTTATTTTATATTCATTTGTAGACTCACCAAAACACCCATGATTAAGAAGCGCTCAAAAGGTGGTTGGTTGGTTCCTTCGACATGCTAGATCTGGCATTACTTCATTACTTAGAGTGGAGTTTAAAACATGGTATATGACATCATCGATATGTAATTATGGATCATGAACCTTTATGCTTAACACTCCATAGATTTAGTCAAAAGTAAGTTACTCACTTGCGCCCCCTTGTGGTGGCCTTAAATCTTAGACGCGGTAAACGACAAAGAGTTGAAGGATATTTCACACTATCGGTTTCTATCGCTGTACTTTTGTTTCATTGTTGCTTTAGAGGAAATATGCGTGGAATTCTATAGCTAACGTCATCGCGCTGAAATATTAGGGTTTCAAAGTAGAGGTTGCTCTTTTTCAAAACTCTACTTGATCAACCTTGAAAAAGATTTGAACATTTCCTAATGAATAACTGAAAGTGTTTTCAGCCTTATAATTTTTTTTCCAGTATACTGCTCTCACCCCTCCCCCGACAACCCCCCCCCCCCCCCCCGCCCCCCTGCTGGCAACTCATTTTGTACCAACACTTCGCCACTTAAGTTAGTTGATTCTATTTAAGCGCCTCTGCTAGCGTTGCTCAGAACGAATTTCAATAGAAAAAACGTAATATTTTTATTATATACAATACAATTTTCAAAATTCTTTTTATTACTTCCCTACAACTTCATGAATTAGCCGCGGAATGTCTCAAATCTAAAGGGGAGCGTTGTAAGTTGACAGAGTGGAAATAACAAAAAAGAAATTCCTATTATTTTCTGAAATGACCTCGCACATTCAAAATCTAGCCGATTTTTTTCGCTTCTTGAATTGCGGAAATAATCATTTCGGATTAAAAAATTAACACTAAAAATGTTCATGAAACAAAACTCTAACTTAATGCAATCAAATTTTAGAATTAGACTTCGGTTCTGTTGTCAGTGGCTGTATGACAAGCTAAACTCAATTAATCAAGGATTTATTGAGACGAATATCTTCTGCACACATCCCCGGTTTTATGGAGATGTCATCAATAGCAAGATCTCCTCTGAAATCCACTCCTCTGGTCATCACAAGCTGGACCTGGAATGAAATAGAGAATCACCTGATATCCACTGCACGGTAAACAGTTTATGTGAAAAAATAAATAAATTTTCTTGAAACTCTGAGCTACAAACGTAAAGTGTAAGTGTTCACTAACTATTTAAGGGCTTCTATTTATTTAATTCTATTTATTTATTTATTTATTTTATTTATTTATTTTATTTATTTATTTATTTATTTATTTATTTATTTATTTTATTCATTTATTTATTTATTTCTATTTATTTAATTTCTATTTAAGGGCTTCGAAACGTAGGAAATCTCAGCAATATTAAATATTACCATAATTATTACTCACTGCACTTTACCCTGGCGATTCAGTTACGTTTGAAATGTTTTCCATTTAGATTGCAATTGCTACGTCGTGTAATAGATTTTTGCTATTTAGTGACCGTTAGTTGATTCACTTTAGACGGTGCTTCCGGCCCTGCTCAGGTTGGATTTCAATAACGAAGAGCTACAATCTTTAAGTAAGCAGGTTTGAAATCTCAAGAAAATATTTTTTCACATTTCTTGAAATTCATTTGGACATCAAAAATACTCCCAAAATTGACAAAAAAAATGCAGTTTTTCTTACTAGAGCTCCTCCAGGTACATTTACAGTTGCATAAGCGCGAACCCATTCATCTAGAGAAACTGCATGACTGAAAGCAATATCTCCATTGATTTTGAAATCGAATCTCAACCCTGGCCCACCAAACATATGGCATTCTATCCTCACACAAGCGCATCCTTCTAAGCCTGGAGGGTTGTTCAATATCGCTTGTTCTCCGGGCTCAGCTGGATAGCTAGCTTCTGAGAAGATATACCATTCTGCAGAAATAAATACAAAAATCATCCTGATCTCCTGTAGACTCGGAAACTTAAAATTCACTCTGGTTTTTTCAAAAATTAATTTTTCCAAGAGTTTTTATTGTTATTCTCGAGTTATTATCTTCAACGCATTCAAAAATTAAATTTTTGAGTATGTATTCAATTCAAATCAGTATTTATATTGCTTCTAGAGATTAAAAAAAGACAGATCAATTTTTCAAACATCAATGGTTATTACTAGTTTTTGATATTCCTTAACTTGATTTCGCATTGCTTGCTGATTTGCTTCGCTAAAATTCGAAATAATCTCATTCTTATATTGAGCCATTGGTGGTAGATAACTTCACCATCCTCATGGGTCTATTGGGCTGCGCAAAACCAAATCATTTGGAATTTAATTCGGATTCAGGAAATTTTTTCGAATGCGATCGAATTACTAATTCCATGTAAATAACAAATATTCTATTTTTACTATTTCAACTTCTCTCCATTATGAAAATCAATAATCAATGAACAAACTGCGAATGTTGGCATTAACGTATTTAAATACAATTTATTCTTAATCACACTACATGTCCGGAAGCGCGTTTAACGACAAAACAAAATAGATTTTGGTCAATTTTGACCAAAAACGATTGCATTTTGTCGTTAAAAATCAAAGTTCTTTTTCATTTAGCAAGTTTTTGTTCCTATTAATGATTCACGATTAATTAATTAATTAATTTTTGCTCCTAGTCGATTCGAATTATAGGAAAATTATAGAACCTTTTACTAACTTTAATACAGCAATCCACCCTTTCTTCAGAGTATTTTTCATTTGAAGTGAAGTTGCCAAAACTACATTTCAAAGTATCTTTTTCAATTAAATCACGCTCAGTATATTAATTTTTGGGCGCTGCTTAAGGTCTCGCATAGACCCAATTTCAATATAAAACAGAGTGCAAAGGAAACTTACTTCCTGTAATTGCACCCATTGGTCCGGTCTGCGGTGAAGGACTGTACCCTGATTGTCTCGTCCATCTCAATGGTGCTGTTGGTTCGTTCCACCATCCACCAAAGTCGGTTTCAAACCCGGTATCTATGAATAAATAATGAAAGTTAAATATTATGTTATTTAAAAAAATCGCAAAAAATGAAAGTGCGACGGTGAAGCGGTGGGCACGTTGCTATTTCGAGATTGCTTCCCCACTTGCGTGAAAGGCCCTATAGCGCCACCGCACTGACGAAATGTGCTTTACTCATAACCCTTGTTGACCCATATTGTGTCGCTGCTCGATACCCGATTTGGTTCACCGCGGCTACCTTTCATCAGTGATTTATGCTTCATTTTTTATTATTCAATTATGTTCATTGTTCACTGCTTGATTTGCTTACGGACAATAAAATAGTGGCTGAATATTTCGGTTCCATTTCCGCACAAGTCTGTCTCCTTAAACTATTTCCTCTACCCAAACCATGACGTAGTTAATAGTCTCATCTGAAACTATATTATTATTCATCTCGAAAACACTCAACGTTCGTGCATATTATCCTCCGTTTTTGTACCTGGATCAACTCAACTTGCTGAGTGTAAAAATTCTTCACGCATTTATTCACATTCAGCGTGAATTTTCAGAAATATAAAAAATATTACTCTTACCACTCTTAGGTACTTTGGAGTAATTTTTAGAGCAAGAGTCCTGTCCAAGCATTTCAGGTATAGGCATTGGGCCAATGGTTGGTTCCGGTCTTACGCATAGAAGCTGTGCTGACAGACGCCCTGAGTATTCTTTACCGTTCTTAACCACAACGGCCCTGCGGAACAGGAATAAATTGAACAAAGAATATGTTACATTATGATGGGGGTGAATGTTGGGCTCAGGCGAAATGGTCATTCAAAGTAATTGCATATTTCCAAAGGTAAAAAAATGCCATGTTGATGGAATTTATGCTAATTATGGGTTGTTGATGGACCGCACCCTTGCGATGCGTTCCATAAACACCCCATATTTGGTCAAAAAAGTCAATTTTGAATTTTTTTTTAAAACCGCCAGATAAAATGCCTGTCCAATGTCAGTGATTTTGTTGCATTTTTTTTACTAAAATTTGATCTCTAAATTTGTTTTATATATAATATATATAACCGACTGTTGATTCTTTTTTTTGGCTCCAATCTCGCCCTTGCTTAGAGTGAACTACACGGAAAACAATAAAGAAACAACATACATCAACGTGTAGTTCGGTTTTGAAAAATTACACACGCTGGGAGCAGTCCATACAAACACATCATCTTCCACTCTCTTCTCCCAGTTGTTTGCTTCAACTACAGCTGCGTTCATCGCCCCATCACACGATAAAAGTCGGTACTTTTTAACATGAAATTCGTCCCATTGTCCGACCGATTTGACATCGGGAGTTCCACCTTCTTCCATTGTACCCTCTTTTATCTGAAAGTTGTTGAATTTATTTGTTGTTAGTAAACATTAAGATCATTACAGGGAAGCTAGAGTTAAACTACGACGAGGCACGCGGCATACAAGCGAGGTTGCGGCATGCACGACAAAAATTAGCACCAAGCAAAATTTGGTGAGGGGTTTTCGACTATCTTTAACAATAGCTTCTTTGATCTAAATATTGTTGTGTTGAATAAGCAAGTCAACTAAATATATTTATTAAGTAGCACATATTAAGAAAGTGACAGAGGAGCACGAACTCAACTCCGAGGAGGCATCGGATGCACGATAAGAGTCTGTACTTGTTGAATTTTTTATTGAAATTCACTCTGAATTAGATATGGAGAAATGTCTGGAAGAAACCGGCTAGTGGCCGCTTAATACTAAAAAGCTACCGCAACATATGCTAGCAACTGCATTCTAAGCCGAAAAGATCCCAAACAGAACCACTATGGTAAAGTGCAGCGAATGATATCTGCTCTGGGCGATAGTTCTCTGTTTCCTCTTAGTCGTCTTCTTACGACAACAAGGAAATACCTTAGGGATATTGTAAAGACTTTGCCCCGGGGCATTGTCCGACCGATTTGACAACAGGTGTTGGATGGCTTATACCAAACACGTCTAGGTACGGAACTTTGTAATGTGTCACAGCTGTCCAAGAAGAGCTTTGCTGAAAGGTATACTCGGTGGTGAAATGGAACTATCAGCCATCTGGACAATACGATCTTGTCCAAGCTACTTATACAACAGGATAAATAATATCTTTTTAAACGGCTGATCTCCCAATCACCGATTTTCCAGAGAAAAATACAAAATAAGGTACTCACCGTTAACATCGCACCTTGATAGGTATATCGAGAATCACTATTTCTTCCTTTGATACGAACTGGATTAAATAAAAAATGCTCCCAATTAAATAGCAGAATTGAAATAGTGAAAGTTAAATTTTGTTAAAGTATAACTAACGCTGTTCATAGAGGCCTGTTGGTACAGGAATTTACACATTGCGATTCACTCAAATAAGTGACTTCAAAGCGGAGAGGATCCTCTTGACCAAGGCCCCGTGCCACCAGCCACTTATAGACGGACATGGTTAGTGTTGTTGGAAAGATGTGATCTTTCCTGTTGGGCTTAGCTTACCGAAGTTACTACACCATGGGTTGAGCGGTGGGAATGGATTAACGAGTCGGACTCGCCGGGACTCGAACCCGAGATCTCCAACATGTACCGAAATTGTAACCATTAGGCCATCGCGCCCACAGATGTACTAACTTGTGGTCTGTACTTACTATAAAGCTTCTGCCCTGGTTCAAATGTTTGTTGGTTTGGTACAATCTTGTAATAAGATGCATCAGCAATCTTCGTAGCATATTGATCCAAAACAGGCTTCATTTTGCTGCATTGCGTCTCTTCTGGACCCCACGAGAATCCATGCGCAGCGCATGCGCACAAGAGCAATACTAGAGTAAACGCTGGAAATTTCATTATTGTGTACTGAACTGAAAGATAAAATATTATCTGTATTTATTAAGTTCGTCAGAGCGCCGAAGGCAGGGAAAAAATTTTCCATATTACTCAATTTAAAATTTTATTTTGTCAAGTATGCGCCACAGATGGACCGCGTCTCATCGACCCGATCCATCAGTGGCACATGCTTAACAAAAGATTTGTTTGACTGGGTGTTGTCAATATCCTCTTCCGAATACAAGATCTCATCTCAGCTGTTCTAATTTTTCTTAACACGAACGGAATTTCTGTTTCATATTAAATTATTCACAAATAGGACTGGGCCAAACCGAATCATTTGAAATTCGAATCTAATTCGAATATTTTTTTCGAGTCGGATCAAATAATAAATTCTAGGGAAGTAACAAATATCCCATATTTATTATTAAAACTTGTTTCCATGGTAAAAATAATAAATGAATTATGGTTTATAACGTATTTTCAATTCACGCTCCATGTCTAAGAGCAACAATTTTCATATTATAACCACAAAATATAAGTGAACAATCGAGTCAAATTTGACCAAAATCGATTGCATTTTGTCGGTAAAAATGGAAATTCGAGTTCGTTTAGCAAGTTTTTGTTCCTATAACGATTCATGATTAATTCGAATGATTTTTGCTTCGCAAATATAATTTGCCTGCTTTCCATAATAGAGTCATTAATATGAAAAGTAAAAAGGGATATTTGGTATTTTATGAAGTCATCGATTCCAAATCAAAAAAAAATATACGAATCTGATTCGAATTCCAAATGATTTGGTTTTAACCAGCCTTACCCTTAATTTCATTGTTATTGATCTCTTGATTTTGATAATGGAGTTGAGTTGTAAGAGAAAAACCCAAAAATATTTTCGCAAAATATTGTCGATTTGATCCAATTCGCAAAAATTATCCGAATCAGGTTCGAATTTCAAATGATTCGGCTATGCCCAGACCTAGTCACAAATACTCAGCACTACAACCCGGAGATTCAATATTTATTGCCTTATTCAGACTTCCTTACAATGCTTGCTAGTACAGGCCCTGCCACAAACCTGTCTACCTATCATCAACTGATTGATCACAAGCAACGAAGTCCCAAATAATGATCTTGTATGCCAGGGGGCAAAACGCCCGAACAGTAAATTATTGTCTTGAAATATAAACCAAAAACAACAATATTAAGTTACTGTTAACAACAGTTAGCTGTTTGACCAAATTTGACCAAAATTGATAATATTTTGTCGTTAAAAAATAGGAAATTGTTGCTTTCATACATGGAGTGTGAATTGAAAATGCATTAAAAAACTATAAATTTCTTGATTTTTACAAAAAACACAACATGCATTAGTATGAAAGGATATTTTTACTTAAAGGGGATTATCGATCCGAATCGAGAAAAATATTCGAATCAGATTCGAATTCGAATAGGTTCGGTTTTGCCCAGCCCTATTTCCAAGCATTCTGGAACGAATTCAGATTTTTGTCGCTGTGGATACAAAGCCTAATATTCAAATTAACGTTACGTTTTCAATTTTTTAATGGCAATTTTTTAACCGGCGGGTCCGGGTCTTCAATTCATGCACATCACTCAACCCAGGACGTAATAACTTGGGTATGCATAGTCGAAGAGGAAAAGATCGTATATTTTACTTGTTCGGGGTGGTCCACTCCATGAAGTCGCTATTACAAAATAAATAAAAATGTAATCGCAAAACCCAAAATGATTTCTATCCAACAGCTGACCATTGTCAGGAAGTGAATATGTAAAATGATTCAAAAACTTTTTGCGTGACTTAGGTGCTTATTTTCGTTACTATCAAGTTATCTGTTTCGTCGATGTGAGCTTCTGCCACCGCTGCACAAACCGAAAACGATAAAAAAGTTCATAAAAATGAGTAAACTCAAGCAAAATAGGTCTTGTCAGAAATTTTCATTTTGGACAGTTATTTGCCATAGATGGAACTTGACTTGGCGATGCAGTCCATCAGAGACCCATATTTAAGAAAACCTGTTGCGATATTATCTTTCTGAGTTGCAGTAAGAGTTACATTGTGTGACATTAATCCTTTATCCAATACAGTGAGTGGTATAATTCAGTAAAGCGATATTTTACATAATAACGAATTCTTCAAACATTAAGGTGCTACATATAGGACTGGACAAAACCGAATCATTTGAAATTCGAATCGGATTTGTGTATTTTCTTTCAAATCAGATCGAATTACAATACAAAATCAGCAATCGAAATTTTGATATTTAAACAAAAAAAATACCATCGATTTTGGTCAAATTGGACCAAAATTTTTCATCATTTAACAAGTTTTTATTCTTATGAGCGATTCGCGATTGATTCGAATTGATTTGGATCAAACATCCCAGCTCTAGCTAAACAGTGTGTGAAAGTGTGGAAACTTAAAGATGAAAAAAAAATTGTAAATTTCTGGTCATCACTTTATGACGTAATGATGGGCGCCGAAGGCAAAAATGCTGTTTCGAATTGCAGTTTCATTGTAACTCAGGTAGAACTATCGTAATTATGTGCCAAATTTCTAAAAGCAATGAAAATATTGTAGAATAAAAATGGTTATATATGAGGAAACCTAATTCGATGATGTGCTCTGATGTTGCGCTTCAAACTTTGGGTTTTCACAAGTTGCATTCAAAAAAGAATTGAATTAGTATTTTATCCTAATTCAGAGCTGATACCACCCATTGCACTTCACAATGGCAGTTCAGTTTTGTTGGGGTTCAAGATTGTTCCGTTGTGGTTCGAGGACATTGTGAAATATCATATTTAGGAGCGGCATATAATATTAAACAAGCTCTGCAGCTACAGGCTTTAGAATAGTCCTAACGCAATTTTTTTTCAATTTCGCGTGTTGTAGGATGCGGCTTGGAGGAAGCAAAGAAGTGGTAGATGGTTTTTCCATAGTTCAGTGCAGATACCACTCAAGGCACTTTACTATGGCGGTTCAGTTCCGTTTGAGATGTTTTCTGTTTGGAGTGCGGTTGCTGGAACTGCATATAATAGTAGCTCTTTGCTATTAAGTGGCCATTAGGGCTGGGCAAAACCGATTAATTTGAATTCGAATCTGATTCGAATATTTTTTTCGAATTGGATCGAATCATAAATTATATGGAAATACCGAATGTTCCATATTTAGTATTACAACTTGTCTCCATCGTAAAAATAAAAAAAAAAATATAGTTTAATTTTGTATTTTCAATGCCCACTCCATGTCTAAGCGCAACAATTTTCATATTTTAACAACAAAATATAAACGCTTTTGGTCAAACTCAACCAAAATCGATTGCATTTTGTCTTTAAAAATGAAAATTCGAGTTCGCTTAGCAAGTTTTTGTTTCTATGAACGATTCACGATGGATTCGAATAAGTTTTGCTTTGATTTACCGAATCGAATTTCCCTGCTCTAGTGGTCATTATTTCTTGCTCAGCGTGAACTTCAACAAAACAAATCTACTATAGCCTAACATTCTATGCAGAACGGAACAGCTATGAAAATATATGTATTGAGAATATTATAGGATTTGGGCGGTGGCAGGACCATTCAAGTTACAATTTCTGTGCTTGCTTTCAGTATTACGACTAATGGGATATGGGTTAGAGTAATTTCACAGCATGCATCTGTACGGGACGTGACAGTTGAACTAATATTTTTTTCATTTGTCAAGCATACTAACCGTCGGCTTTACACAGCTATATATATTTTATTGGTTATCCGATCATGACATGTGGATATATATAGTGATAATAGCTTTTCTTAGGTTTTCGAATTATTTGCTATGGCCTATCCGTTTGGTCTTATACCCAAATTGCCGTTTGGCATGGACTGTTGTAGTGACTGTGTTTCTATTCTATGGTACAGCTACACGCGAAGCGGCTTGCCGAACGGCACTCAAGATGTTGAAACTGTTAAGCATCGAACCATCGGGCTTTTAGACAATGCATTCGATCTTAACCTACTGAGCCACCAGGTTGGGTTATGGCAATAATTGCTCCAATTTTGATAATTGTTTTTGATTGAGTAGTCCCATCAAGTGGCGATTACAAAATCATGCGTCATATTCTTTTGTCAGCCATAACAGGGTACGTCATGAATGTGTTCAAGATGAACTTTCTTTAAGAACGCATGTATTAGGTATAGTATCGGATTTGGGCGATGGCAAAACCATTCGAATTACAACTTCTTTGCTTGTTGTTAGTTTTACAACTAATGGGATATGCGTTAGGGTAATTCCACAGCATGCATCTGTACGGGGCGTGGCAATAGAACTAATATTTTTTTCATTTGTCAAGCATACGAAACGCCTGCTTCACACAGTTATATATATTATATTGCTTAACCGACCATGCCATTGAAATATATATTGATAATCGCTTTTTTTTAGGTTTTTCTAAATATTTGCTATGGCCTGTCCGTGAACCCACCGGGGGACCCAACAACCGTTCGGCATGGACTGACTGAGTCACAAGGTTGGGTTAGGGCAATAATTCCTCGAATGATGTGTAGATGCCAAAAACCGGCATCTACAATCAAAGCAGAAATCATTTAAAACAGATCTGTGTCACTATAGGACGTGCAGAAAATGATATCTGGCCTGGAAGTTAACAAACCGCAGTAATTTACTAAAGGCCACATGACAAAAAATTTCAGCATCTTGTAAATCGAAGAAAAGCAACCACACTCCAAGCGTACAACATCTAAAACAGAACTTTGTCGCTATAGTAAAGTGCAGTGAGTGATATCTGCCCTGGATGTTAGCAAAACCACGATATACCTTAGCAAAAGAGAACACAAATATTCGATCGATAAAATATAATGATAATAAAGAGAAAGAACTTCTTCAACAAAATAAAAGAACATAAACGTTCAAGAATAAAATAGTCAACGGAACACTTTTACACTAGATTTTCCATAACATAACTTCAGACATTTTTGGGGTTCTGGGGGCTTCCATTGTGATCTTCTGGTAAGAATACATTTTTGAAGAGATTTTCCAACTTGCCAATGATTATTCTTAAGGACACAAATCGCCCTTCAGAAATATATTAGGGGAATCTTCTATTGAGCCATTGCGTATAGTATAGAGTATAGTTTTAGTACCAGCACAAAATAAATTTTTGTAGCATTAGTTTTTTGAATGGGCAACCGAATCTGAAATTTTAATTTGTCAAGTATGAGCCACAGATGGACCGCGTTTTGTCGAAAATCGCAAAACCTTTTTGTGCTACGAGTGGGGCTGGGCGAAACCGAATCATTTGGAATTCGAATCTGATTCGAATATTTTTTTGAATCGGTTTGAATCACTAATTCCATAAAGATAACAAATATTCAATTTTTACAACCACTATTACTGTCCATATTATGATAATTGAGAAATATATAGTCACGATTTGCAAATAAGAGCATAAACAGACTTTAAAGTAAAATATTTCAATTATACGTCCAAGAGCAAAAATTTTCAATTTTAACGACATGTTGAAAAATCCACTTCATTTAGCAAGTTATTGTTCCTACAACCGATTCACGAATCGATTCGAATCACGAAAGCGAATCGCCCAGCCCTAGCCACGAGTATGATGTTCGGGCACCTCTGAAAAAATTGTTCGTGGAGGAAACCAAGTAGATAAGGTCCATGAAAGCCTAAGAATCCAAATATTGAAAGAATCAATATGAATATGTCGGAAAATTAGATCGTTTGTATTTCACCGGTTGAGCATGTCCATATAAGGTAAGGTTTTTTTTATTTTTATCATTGAAATTTGCTCTATGAAATGCTAGCAGAGTTCTTTTAAGAAGCTAACTAAGTTTTCTTCAAAATGTAGTGCCAGCAACAGCACGATGTGTGGAAAGCGCCACAAAGAGCACTGAACCACTATCACAAAGCGCAGAGCAGGGAATGGTATCTGCCCTGCTCAATGGTAAAAAATCTATCACTTCTGTACTTTAGGATTCGATTCTAAAATTGTTTAATATCGGTCCATATGCAATTTTTGTCCACTGTAGGTTATGGATGCTTTATTTGAGGTTATAGAGAGATGTGGATGACAGGGTGTTGTTTGAAGTAGAGTTGGTCTTTACATGTGTTCGACGCATATTCCCGGCGTAATTCTGATGTCATCGATTGCTACGTCACTGCGGAATGTCTTTCCCCTTGTTGCAACAATTTTAATCTGAATGAAAATGAGAGGATTAATAAATCTATCTAAACAGATTAAAAAAATGAAATATTTGGTATTGTTCTTGACTCAATATGCATATTTGGTATTGTTCTTGACTCAACATGCGCGGTAAATATATGCCATTTTATCAAAGATTAGGATAGGATTTTATTTTTATCCTGTGGAAGGGGGAAGCCGAGAATACGGCTTAACCATATGGTGGACCACGAACTCTCGTGCAGACACCAGCTCCGAATCCTGGGTGAAGGTTTTGGCTTAACATTTTCCTGTGCATGGACATGGTTGGTGGAGGAAGCCTTAAGCGGTGCTCACGTGAACCACCGTGCACTGGTGAGGCATCCAGCAGACCGCTAGCATATAATCATCCCTCACGGGATTTGAACTCAGGACTTTTGTTATGCGTAGCTAAAAGCCTATTCCCAACGCTTCACCGATTGAGCTAACCGGACACCTATTAATTAAATTAATACTAGTTGATTCCTTGATTCCAGTACTAAAAACGATATAGTTTTTTTATAGCCACTTGGTGGAGTGGATCAACCAGACTAAGGTCCTATACAAGCGGATAGGGTCACAGATATTTGAAAGATATGATCTTTCATGTTCCGATAAATACAACCTGTGTTGCCAACATGTTAACCACGGAGGCCAAAATTCTATGATGTATAGTGTACATTGCATACCGGCATGTTTTTTTTTTATCATCATAGAAGTTCATAGAACAGATTTATATCTGGACACTTTACTGGTTAGGTGATGCATAGCACATGTATGTTGTCAGCCTAACTCACTGTACTTTTTTACCACATAGAGTGCAGTTGCTGGTACTAGTAGACTCTTTGCTATTAAGTGGCCGTTAGTTGATTCCTTTTCAGCACTGCTTCCGGCCTAGCTTTGAGCAAACATTTATAAAAAAAGATGTCTGTTTTCATCTTAACTCAATGCACGTTACCACTTAGAGTGCAGTTGCTGGTACTACATTTTTAGTATACTCCTCGCTACTACGTGGCCTTTAGTTCGTACCTTGCAGGCACTGCTGCCGGCCATGCTCAGAGTAAATTTCAATAAAAAAAACCTTATTTGTCTCCAATTGTTATTATTGCTCGTAGGTGTTTTCCAAAAAGTAATTCTGGTCAAAATCATCGACCTTTTTTTTACATTTTAGAGAGTAGTACGCCCTCTAAATACCGGGACCATATTTTATATTATACACCATCTTGATGTATAAGGCCGGGCAAGTCGATTCGGTGATTCGAATCGATTCGAAGCACGATTAATTCGAATCAATCGTGAATCGTTCATAGGAACAGAAACTTGTTAAGTGAACCAGGAGTTTCATTTTTAACGACGAATCGCAATCGATTTTGGTCAAATTTGAAATCGAAAATGCATCATAAACTATAAATTTATTTATTTGCACAATGAAGGCAAGTTATAATAATAAAAATAGGATAGGATTCTAGTTTACAAAGAATGAGTGATTCGAACCTGATTCGAATTCCAAGTGACTGGTTTTACCCAGCCCTAGATGCATCCTATCGAACGTCTAACTTTGAAAAAAATTGTCAAGTACTCGTTTTAATGGGTATAACAATAAAGAGTATATAAACAATTTTTAATGTGATGATTAGATGATATCGCAGTATGAATATTTAAGTTTATATGTTGACACGAGGGTGATAATTCGTATTCGCAACTCGTTGTATAATTTTTGGTCTGTCACAGATCACCACAGGAGACGTTCTAACGCAAACAAATGTGATTGTAAAAAGCCTGCCTACATACCATAGATTCGCCTGGGTTATCCACTGTTTCAGCCATATTCTGCCATCCAAGATGAGAAAACCCATTCTCCTTGACAATTTTATCGTTCACAACGAGAGCGATCTTTGTTTGTGGATCCACCATCATATGGCAAGCAAACCTAATACAGAAACATCCTCTTAGCCCTTTCGGTCCCATTAAAGTTGCTTTGGCACCGTATTTGGCTGGTCTGCTGCCTTCCATGTATAAATAGTCCTCTGAAAAATAAATGAGCATAGTTGGAAAACTTATATAATAATAATTTTGGTATTATGCATGGGTGGGTTTCAAGTGGTTTTAAATGCGTGTAGGCGCGGACTTTGAACTTGCCCAAACCTATTTCCTGCCTGTAGTAAAAGGCCAATAAAAGTAGCAAGAAGTGGTTGAGAATTTCGCCCAGTTCTGATACCACTGCATCTAATCGTAGAAGTGGTATCTCCCCTGGGCGACGAAGAAACCAGCTGGGGGAGAGATGGCTTAACCAATTTCTATCAATTTTGTAACCCTTTTTCCACATAAACTTACTACAGCCCTATTCTGTAAACTGAAAAAACTTCTCCATCCCTGGTTCAGCTTATTTTTTTTTTATGAACGGGAGAGAGCTTACTATTGTGATTCCAATGTACAACTCACGTCCATCATTATTATGCCTTAACGGTGACAATGCTTGCTAAACGCGTGTCAAATGAATGGGTGGTGCTCTAATAATATATGCTCTGTAGGTAACGGACTTTAGAAAAGCGGTAACGTATTTTCCGCATGAAAAAGCGGCTGAATGGAATTGGTTATAAGAAGTCAAACCGGAAGGGGAGCCTAAACCGGAAAAAAAAACTGGGGCGATGAATATGATAAAAAGGGCAGATCGAAACCGGCGCCAAAACCTAAATCTGGAGATGAAAAATAGGCAATTAAAGACATGGAAAAGCGACTAAAAAAAAAAAAACGGGTAGATAATATTACTATCATCCAGAGCATATAACACTCACTGCGTTTTATCACAGAGGTGCAGTTCCTATAGGAATTTTTCTTCTTGAAGCGGTTTGATAGTACTACATTTTGTAGTAGATTTTGGCACTTTGAGTGGCTGTCAGTTGATTCATTTTGAGCGCTATTTCAGCCTTGCCAAGTGCGAGCTTCGATAAAAAAGTAGTCACTAAGTTGTCCAACTTACGCCCATCGTATGCCCAGCTCGGTCCAGTGTTGGGTGACGGAGTCTTTCCCATGTTAGGTAACCACATCAAGTTGCCATTCGTGTCATTGTTCCAACCGCCATGATCATTTCTCTCAAATGATGTTGTTGCACCTGGAAATGGAAGTTAGTTTAAGGTTTATTGAAAAAACGCGCAATAAAATACCGCCAAAGGTTACTAATGCAGAATAGTTTCGGTTGCTGTATCCAGTTGGTAAATTTGGCAATTTTTTTACTAGTATTTTGAATACCGATTGCAAAAGTATTTTTCATTGAACTGACCACAAACAAGTCCATGAAATGGCACCTGAAAGAACCAACTGGCGACCACTGATGGAACAAATAGCTACTACAAAATGTATTCCCAGCAACTTCTCACTAAAGAAGTGGTAGATGGTTTTACCATCGCCCATGGCAGATACCACTCATTGCACTTTACCATGGCGGTTCAGTCGGTTTGGGATGTTTTCCGTTTAGAGAGCAGTTGCTGGTACTACATCTTTTAATAGCTCTTTGATATTGAATGGCTTTTGGTTGGTTCCCTTTGGGAACTGCTTCCGGCCTTGCTTAGAGTGAATTTCAATAATAATATTAAAAAAACCTAAAGAGTCGTGACTGAATTGACGTGTTAAAATAAAAAGAAATTAGTGGTATCTGTCTCGAGCAAGGGACTTTTTGATTACTTCCAGTCGCATCACTCTGTCCTTTATTCGGCTTTTTTAAAGTTCTACTTCGGCCGACCGAGAGTGGAGTTCAATGGATAACAGTTAAAATCCCTCACCTGCAGGAATATCATACATTGGGTTCTGGCATTTCTTCAGCGCATTTAACCCCAGAGGTTTAGGGTTTCTTGGCATATTTCCTGTGGATGGGTTTTCCATGCCCTGCTCCGGAGTCACTTTTGGACCCATATCCGGTCCCATTCCCATATCCGGTTTTTTCTCAGGATCAGATCCCATCTCACCTATTTGTTTCATCATATTGTTTGTGTTTTCATAATTTTCATCCATCCCATCTTTATCTTCCGGTTTTGGCTCTGGATTTGTTTCCATGTCCCCTTCAGCATATACGTCATCACCACTTCTAGGCTGTGGTTTAGTGTACTTGTCACCATTTTTGCTTTCTGGATCTGGAGTCATTTTTGGTTTTGGTTCTGATTCCGGTTTTGACATCATTTCCGGTGTTGGGTTCTTGTAATCTTCCCCATGCTCCTTCCAAGCCTCGCCCTTTGGTTCAGGCCCGTCCTTTGGTTTATTCATCCTTTCTGGTTCAGGTTCGGGCTTTGTTTTATCTGTCATGTCTTCCTTAGCGTACTTATCATCGCCAGATTTTGGTTCAGGATGTGGAGTTCCGTCCATTTGCTCTGGTTTTGGTTCCGGAGTTAATTTATCCTTTTTGTTGTATTTATCGTCATCATGATCATCCCAATCTTCACCCTCGGGTACTGGTTCACCCTTCGGAGTCGACATTTTTTCCGGTTTTGGTTCCGGTTTCACCTTTTCCTTTTTCTCATAATCCTCATCTTGTTCATCTTCAGGTTCACCAACCGGTTCCGGATTTGAAATAACAAACTCATCTGCTTCAAACAACCATGCATCACTATCAAAGCCCATCGGATCGGGATCAGCTGTTGGTTCTCCAACAGGAACTTCTACTTTGAAAGTTTGCATGTGAAGTGAGCCTCCGCCGAATAAAAGATCGTCAGTTTCTTCGTCCTCGGGGAAAAGTAATCCCATATAAGGAGTCGCTGGTCTCTCCGGTCGTGGCTCCGGTTTTGATTTCTCCATGTCTTCTTGCAAATATTTATCATCTCCAGATTTAGGCTCGCCGATCGTTTTTGGCATTCTTTCCGGATTTGGCCCCGGACTTGACTTGTCTTTTTTGTCATAATCTTCACCATGATTGTCCCAACCTTCGCCTTCTGGTTTTGGCTCACTTTTCGGTTTTGTCATTCGTTCGGGTTCTGGCTCCGGATTCGACCTGTCTTTTTTATCATAGTCATCCTCATGATCGTCCCAACTTTCGCCTTTCGGTTTTGGCTCACCCATTGGAGTTGATTCACCCACAGGTTTGGGGCTCATGATGTCATCAATTAACCAACCATCTTCTTCTTCAAAGTCGGACGTACCGATATCCGGAGCTGATTCACCATCCGGAACCATCTGCTGAAACGGGAGCATAACAGGATCAGAGGAATCCTCGCCAAATAAAAGCCCATCAGTGCCGTCGTCAACAGGGAATAACAACCCACGAGGGCTAGGCCGTTTTTCGGGGGTGGGTTCCGGATTTGAATTTTCCATATCTTCCATCGAATATTTTTCAATTCCGGATTTTGGTTTTGGCACTCCGGTACCTGTCGTTCTTTCTGGCTTTGGCTCCCCATCTGGCTTCATCCTTTTTTCTGGCTCGGGTTTGTCATGATCATCAGCATGCTTATCCCAACTTTCGCCCTCCGGCTTTGGCTCTCCTTCCGGTTTTGGCTTCATTTCTGGTTTTGGCTCACCCTGTGGCTTCATCATTTCTGGTTTTGGTTTTGGCTCACCATGTGGCTTCATCATTTTTTCTGGCTCGGGTTTGTCATGATCATCAGCATGCTTATCCCAACTTTCGCCCTCCGGCTTTGGCTCTCCTTCCGGTTTTGGCTTCATTTCTGGCTTTGGCTCACCATGTGGCTTCATCATTTCTGGTTTTGGCTTTGGCTCACCATGTGGCTTCGTCATTTTTTCTGGCTCGGGCTTGTCATGATCATCAGCATGCATATCCCAACCTTCGCCCTCCGGCTTTGGCTCTCCTCCTGGTTTTGGCTTCATTTCTGGTTTTGGCTCACCATGTGGCTTCATCATTTCTGGTTTTGGTTTTGGCTCACCATGTGGCTTCATCATTTTTTCTGGCTCGGGCTTGTCATAATCATCAGCATGCATATCCCAACCTTCGCCCTCCGGCTTTGGCTCTCCCTCTGGTTTTGGCTTCATTTCTGGTTTTGGCTCACCATGTGGCGTCATCATTTCTGGTTTTGGTTTTGGCTCACCATGTGGCTTCGTAATTTTTTCTGGCTCGGGCTTGTCATAATCATCAGAATGCATATCCCAACCTTCGCCCTCCGGATTTGGCTCTCCCTCTGGTTTTGGCTCACCATGTGGCTTCATCATTTCTGGTTTTGGTTTTGGCTCGCCATGTGGCTTCATCATTTCTGGTTTTGGTTTTGGCTCGCCATGTGGCTTCATCATTTTTTCTGGCTCGGGCTTGTCATGATCATCAGCATACATATCCCAACCTTCACCCTCCGGCTTTGGCTCTCCCTCTGGTCTTGGCTTCATTTCTGGTTTTGGCTCACCATAAGGCTTCATGATTTCTGGGTTTGGTTTCGGCTCACTATGTGGCTTCATCATTTCTGGGTTTGGCTTTGGCTCGCCATGTGGCTTCATCATTTTTTCTGGCACAGGTTCTGGCTTGGATTTATCCATTTTATCCCAACCCTCGCCCTCCGGTTTCGGCTCTCCTTGAGGAGCCATCTCGCCTACTGGCTTTGGATTCATATCGTCCTCTAAAAGCCAGCCATTATTGTCCATATCGAACGGGCTGTTATTCGGAGCTTGCTCACCAACTGGATTCAAAACTTGAAATGGTTCCATAGGAAGAAGCATAGAATCTTCGTCGCCAAAAATAAGCCCTCCACTTTCCACATCTTCTTCGAAAAGCAAGCCATCATTGGGAAACAAGCCTCGCTGAGCAGGCTCTGGATTTGACTTTTCCATGTCTTTAAATTCTTCATCTCCAGATTTAGGTTTTGGCGCCGGTTTCGATCTGCTCTTTTTATCATAACCATCGCCCCAATGTTCACCCTCCGGTTTAGGCTCCCCTTCCGGTTTGACTTCTTTCTCATACCCATCTCCATCCAAAAGCCATTCGCCATCGCCATCTTCCGGATTTGGGTCAACCATTTGTCTACTCATCATACCATCGTCACCCCCAAACAACATTTCTCCCTCAGAACCGAAAAGTAACCCACTAAAACCAGTGTTCATTTCCGGGGAGGGAATATTTTCGGGCTCGGATTTCATCCCATAAATAACATCCCCAGTTTTTGGCTCCGGATTTACGTACATATCATTATCCCCCCACCTATCACCATTGCTTTCCGGGTTTGGCATCAGTTCGGGATTTCCTTCCGTTTCCGGTAGCATCAAACCTTTTGGTTCTGGTGCACTTTTTGGTTTGCATTTCCGTTTTGGTTTTCTTTCTCCTTCTGGCGTGGGCTCGCTTTCGGGCATATAGAGAGGCATCTCGGGAGTTCCAATTACAAAAGGGGACATATCTTCGGGCATTTCCATTTTGAATTCTTCTTCACAATCCATCATTTCTTCTTTTGAATAGATATTGCTCCCACTCTCCGGCACTGGTTCCGGTTTTGCCTTGCCGTATTTGTTGTCGTGCATATCACCATCCCACTTCTCTCCTTCCGGTTTTGGTTCTCCCTCCGGTTTTGACATCATTTCCGGTTCAGATTCTGGATCTACCTGCATGTATTTATCTGGTTGTTCACCCTCAGGATACATTTCGGGTCTGGATTCCGGGACCGGGTTTCCGGTACCTTGCATCATTTCCGGTATGCCATCTGGTTTTGATATTGGTTCGTTCTTTGATGTCATGCACTTGAGGCCCACCGTGATCCCGCGTTCAAAAACATTGTTGCTTCTTATAACTGTGGCGCTGTGAAAAAGTCAATACATTGTTTGTAAAAAGTGGCTAATTATTAATCATAAAATACGAGATGTCTTTGTCTCTGTTACCATTTTTATCGCAACCAAAATTGCGCTTTGCTGAGCATAGTTAAGGATATGATTCCATTCGGACTCAATCAAATAAAAAATGTCAGAATTAATCAGGCCAACATTCCGTCGTTGAGGGAATGTTCCGCTAAGTCTTGTGTCACCCGTGACCCATGTTTGTAAAAAAATCGATTAAGCGCACTCCCAAGATTCAAGTCAGTTTAAAACATCCTAGTGCAAATGACTATTTCCTTCATGTATTTTGTAGGGTTGGGCAAAACGAATCATTTGGAATTCGAATCTGATTTAAACAATTTTTTTGAATCGGATCGAATCACTGATTACATATAAATAACAAATATCCTATTTTACTATTACTACTTGACTTTATTACAAAAAAATCGAGAAATCCATAGTCACGAATTACTAATATATTAACATAAATAGACTTAAAGGCAATGTGTCCATTTTTAAGAGCGTAAATATTCATTCTATAATGACAAAATATCATCGATTTTGGTCAAATTGCACCACCATCGATTGCATTTAGGGCTGGGCAAAACCGAATGATTTGGAATTTGTATCTGATTCGCATAATTTTTTCAAATCGAATCATAAAAATAACAAATATCCGATTTTTAGTATTACTAATATAGTCTCCATTATGATTAGGAAATATACAGTTACAAAGCATAAACTGACTTAAAAGCGATGTACTTTCATTTTAGCGACACAATACTATCGATTTTGGTCACATTTGACCAAAATCGATTGCATTTTGTGGTTAAAAATGGGAGCATTTAGCATGCTTTTGTTCCTATGACCGATTCACAATTGATTCGAATAATCTGTACTTCGAATCGATTCGAATCGCCGAATCGTATTGCCCAGCCCTAATTACATTCTGTCGTTAAATGGGAAAATTACATATTATTTAACAAGTTTTTGTTCCTTTAAACAATTCACGATTAAATCGAATAATTTGGGCTTTGGATCGATTCGAATCAACGAATCCCTGTATTTTGATCCCAAAATTGTGAATTTCGCGATGAAAATATCAGCGCCATTCCGCACACCTTATTTTATATTCCATATCTTCTTTACAATGAGGCGCTTTCCACTTGAGCATATCTTCCCTTACAGATTTCTCCTCAATATTCATTTCGGTCATTGCGCTGTTTGACGCCCCGTTGCACTCACGCATCATGAATCTACTCGATGGCATCCATTCTCCGACCGCTTTATCGTTTTCTAAAACCTGGATAAAGATAAAATAAAGTTTGATTTTTTTTGCAGTCACCTATTTAAATGCATTGCTCTCAGCAAGAACTTTTTACAATTAGCCACTGATTGATCGCGCCGCAAAGACTGGAACCTGAGATCTTCAACTTGCGATACTCAACAAATTCGTTATAGTTAGGTCTGGGCAATTCGATTTGGTGATTATAATCGATTCGGAACACGTTTTATTCGAATCATTCGAGAATGGCTCATTGATACAAAAACTCTCTAAATAAACTAGAATTTTCAATTTTTACGGCAAAATACAATCTATTTTATTTTGTCGTTAAAATATGAAAATAATGCTCTTAGACATGTAGTGTGAATTAAAAGTACACCATAAACTACAAATTTCTTGATTTTCACAATGGAGACAATTTGTAATAGTAAAAAAGGGATATTTGTTATTTACATGGAATTGGTGATTCGATCCGATTCGAATCAGATTCGAATTCCGGATGTTCCAGTTTTGTCCAGCCCTAGTTATAGTGTGGAGTACGATGAGTACTATCGGCCCTGATACATTGTTGAAGATACACATTTTCGATCGGGAAGTAACCCGGGGAATAAATTAATAATTTTCCCAAAAACATTTTTTTCATAACCACTTCTTAGAGTGGAACACCCTGTCCAAGACCCTGTAACAGCGGCAACTCATAGAGAGACAGGGCCGGAGCGAGCCGGACTCGCCGGGACTCGAACCCGAGATCTTCAACTTGCAAACATGTTTCACCACTATTGCATGAACAAATTAAATTCACATTAAATTCCTTGCTATCTAATTGCCAGAAGATTATTAGCCACTCAAAACTCAATGTGAAATCACTATTCGGTATGTAATACAGTTAAAAGATACAAAATTAGATCAAACTTACCGTTATAAAAAGACCCCGAAATTTGTCGGTTGGTTGTTTACCGTCGACGAAAACTAAAACATAAAATACATGTAACTGATTAATAAAAAGGAAAAATATTTCGGTGCAATTCAGTGCAATCCTTTCAACTTTGTAATACCTTGCTAATTATGTGAGTATCTGTTATACTAGTAGATTTCAGCTAGAAATGCCATGCTAAAACACAGCGCCGATGAATCAGTATCAGAGTGACAAAAGAAATCCAAAAATGGCCTTTTTAGTTCTTTGGAACGTAGAAACCAAAACTTAAAATTATTTGTGCGCATACCATAATATGCCTATTTTAGTCCCTGAAATCCCCTTTAATCAAAATCCACAAGCTTTTTGTGCCTCCGTTAGCTTACATAGCAAACCGCTCAGTTGCGTTGGAAAACGTCAACAAATGCATGCACAGCATTGCGCTAGCGTAAAACGCAGAGTTAAAATAAAACAAACCAAGAAAAAATGCAACCAGCGCAAACGTGTAATGAACTTTTCCGGTTCGGCCTAGCTCACCCACGTTATTACATCCTGTGTTGAGTGATGGGCATGGATTATCGAGCCGAACTCATCCTGACTCGAGCCCGAGATCTTTCACCTGCGATGCAACACGACAAGCACAAGGCCACCGCGCCCATGGAAAATCCACAGATTTTAAGCCCTGTGGGTACGGGCTTTAGAAAACTCCTAAGGTGTTTCCTGCGTGTCGTAAGCGGCGACTAAAAGGAAGCGAAGAAGTGGTAGATGGTTTTGCCATCGCCCAGGGCGGATACCACTCGCTGCACTTTACCATCGTGGTTCAGTTCAGTTCTGTTTAGGATGTTTCCCGTTTAAATGTAGTTGCTGATACTACTTTTTTAGTAGCTCTTTGCTATTGAGTGGCTTTTGGTCCGTTCCCTTTGTGAACTGCTTCTGGCCTTGCTCAGAGTGAATTTCAATAAAAAAAATTAATAGAGAAATACAGATTGACTTACATGTTAACATATCTCCAGCCCTGAATTCCGTTTTATCAGCTCCAACCATGTAAGTCCCGGTTTCCAGTAAAGTCGGATCTTCAGAATAAATTGGCATTTTCGCAGCGCAAGCGACCATGTCATTGTACCATGGGTATGTCTGTTGCTGCCCACTGGCAGATGCTAGTAAAGCTACCAGGTTGAATAATATGAAAGCCGTCGCCATTTTGCAGGACCGGCTTTATGATTAAGGCTAGATGGCAAATATGAATAAAAAGTTGAAAATTTATTTATATATAGATCTTGTATTTAATAAATGGTAAAATTATATTTTTTTATCATTTCATTAGAATTGTTCACCTTGAGAAACTAGTCCCCGGCATTAATAGAAAATTATGTTTAGTATTGTTAGAAGTAGTGATGGCTACCTAGTTCCCACTTAACTAGATAAAGTAAAACAGATTCAGTATAGCATACTAGGTAAAGTATTACTAAGAAACCCAGCTTCACTTTCCAGGTTCTTTTTCTAGGTAACAACTATATTAAAAACCGGGTAAACTAGGTAATCGACGGTTTGCTGCATTTCAGGCTTTTTTATTAGATTTGAAGATTGAAATCACCGAATTGTCTATTTCAAAAACATTTACTTTAAAAAGTAGGTAAATTTGCCCATTTATTTGTTTTTTTTATAGATTCTTCTTAGAGTGGATCACCCTGTCCAGGATCCTGTAACAGAGGCCACTTATAGACGGACAGGGTTACGACTACTGGAAAGATCTGATGTTTTCCTGTTCAGCTTAGTCCATCCAGGTTATTACACCCTGGGTTGAGTGGTGGGCATGGATAAGCGAACCGGACTCTACGGGGTTAACAAAGTGAAACTTCAAACAGAAAACTTGGTAGAAGTTGAACTAGGTAACTTATACATTTGAGAATCTAAGTAAAGTATTTTGAAAATAAACTGGGTATACTGGGTAAACTTGTTAATTTCATCTAAGATTGGCAACACTAGTTGGAAGGACGATCTATCCTATCTTCACTCAAGTTATTGTACTCCGGGTGGAAAGTGATGAGCATGAAATTATGAGCCGGTCGAAGTCGAATTACTAAATACCTATACAATTCTTTTTGAATTTTAGCTCAATTGGTAAAAGTCCTAGAAAACTCTCTCGAGTTCAATATTTCTGATTGTCCTGTGCAGGGGAGACGTGACGGGCAATTCAGTTTGGTTAATCAAACCGATCCAAAAAGCGCTAACTATTCTAGACTGTAAAATCAATTCCATTTTTTCTACTGGACATTTTCTATGTGTATGATGTTATCAAGTCGCTTCAGTTTTAAAAAAATATTCAAATTAAATTTGAATCACAACGATAAATGCTTATGACTTATAATTTATAAATGTCAAAACAAACAAAACTGCTTGATAGAAAAAAATCTCTACTTCAGACTCGGAACTGGTATCAGCACGAGATGTTACAGCCCTACACTGTAACAAAAGTACAGTAAATTTACTGGTCGTATGCAGTGAGTTAAAAAAAACGCCATGTTGATGAGATTTATGCCAATTGTGGACTGTTGATGTACCGCACCTTCGCGGTGCGTTCCATCAACACCTCATATTTGGCAAAAAAGTCAATTTGGTTTTTTCTCAAATACCGTCAAGTAAACTTACGGTCAAAGACCAGTGAATTTGTTGCATTTTTTGTTACAGTGTACTATACATAGCTAACGCACAGGCATACTTAATTTATGAATGCAAGAAGACCAAACGACGCTGTTGCTTGACCAAATACCTATACCCCAGAATCGGAACCGGAATCAGCACGCGAGGCCGTGGTTTTCCATATTGTTAAGCCGCATTCTCCACTTTCCTCTCCCACAGGATGTAATTTTAATCTATTCTATCCTAAAATCGCATCTCAATTCTAACAGTTCTTACAGACATAATAGCTAATGCACACGCTGACTCAGTTTATAAAAGCCAGACCAACTTACGCTGCGGGCTAAATATGATATAGTTAATGTCGAGTTCATGTTTCACTTATTAAGTTGAATAATGCTAACACTAGCATAGTTATTCTTATCATCCCAATCAAAAAATAATGTCCAAAGATGCTTTGTTAAGTATGAACCACAGATAGACCGCGCCTAAAAAGAGCTTGACAAAATAAAATTTCGGATTCGGATAAAAAGACATTGATGTCTTAATTTGAATAAGTATCAACGATAATAAAATTTATTTAAAAAAAAGGGGTTTATTCCACAAAATTTATTCTGCAGCCTCTGCAGTCTTGAATTTTTGCTGTTTCAAGAAAAAAATCCAGTTTCACATTTTCAATCCAATTTTATCATCCAGATTATCATTCTCAGCAATTTTTAATTTTTTTTTATTCAACACTTTTGTGTTTAATGCCATTTTGCTTGATGCGCACTTTGCTGGTTAAAAATTTTTTTAAGCTTGTCAAAGACTCTGTAACAGCGGTCACTTATAGACGGTCAGTGTTACAATTGCTGAAAAGATGTGAATCTTTTTCTGTTCGGCTTAGCCTATCCAAGTTATTACACCCTGGGTTGAGGGGTGGGCATGGATAAGCGAGCCGGACTTCCCAGGGGCGATGGAAAAACTATCTACCACTTATGATACTGACAGAGTTAATTCTGTTGGAAAGTTTTCTGTCCGCCCTAGCCTACCTAACTTGTTACAACCGCGAATCCGAGATCTTCAACATGCGTGCCAACCACTAGGCCATCGTGCCCATGCTGTCTAATCGACAGAAGTCTCTTGACGTTACCTTCCCTAGCCTGAGCCTTTTTTAATCATGTGTCACAGATATGCTGCACCTTGTCTCTGCGAGTTATATGTCTATACTGTATCCAAAAAGCAACAAAATCATTGGTCTTTGACAGTAATTTTACCTGGCGGTATTGGAAAAAAATCCTAAATTGACTTTTTTGACCAAGTATGGGATGTTGATGGAACGCACCGCGAAGGTGCCCTCCATCAACAGCCCGTAATTGGCAAAAATCTCATCAACATGACGTATTTTTAACTTTAGAAATAGGCAATTACTGCAAATGACCAGTAAATTTACTGTACTTTTGTTACAGCACCAATTTTTTTATAACTGAGATGACAGTATAATTGACATTCACAAGTATCTTCGCCACAACTTCCTACTTTTACAGGCATTTTCCTGCAAAGCTAATAATTAAGTCAACCAAACCATATAACCACGATTACTGTTGTCTGTTCTAGGTAAAAGTGCTGAGTTAACCTTGTATACTTAGTTGGCCTAGTTTATTTGCAAAGTGCTTTAACTTAGTTTCACGTATATCTGATTTACTAGTTTACCAAGATTTCTGTTTGAAGTTTTACCTGGTTAATTTACTTGGTCAAATAAATAGATTTGCCTAATTTTTAACCTAGTACCTGGTTAAAAAAACTAGACAAATCATGTACATCAATTCTGGAAATGTTTTTTGAAGAAAAATTTCGGTTATTTCAATCTTCAAATATTTTTATTTTTTACAGCCACTTCTTAGAGTGGATCACTCTGTCCAAGGCCCTGTAACAGCGGCCACATATAGACGGACAGGGTTACAATGACTGGAAAGATGTAATCCTTTCCTTTTCGGCTTAGCCTACCCAAGTTATTACACCCTGGGTTGAGTGGTGGGCATGGATAAGCGAGCCGGACTCGTCGGGGCTTGAACCCGAGATTTTCAACCTGCGATGCCAACATGTTTAACCGGCAAAACCACGATTATCTAGTTTACCTGGTTGTCAACCTAGGTATAACCTAAGTTTGAATGTAAAACTAGAATACGTAGTAATACTTTACCTAGATTTTGGCAAAATTATTTTTCTTCACCTAGTGAAAGAAAAAACCAAATTTCCATTTAGTCACGATGGCCCAATCATAAATGTTTTCCTTGGTCCCTATTCCTCCTGCATTTCATGTAGTTCTTTGCACTTTAGAGGCTTCAGGAAAATTTTCAAGTATGATTTGTCTCCTGCATACGGCCTTGCTCCGAGCGAATTTCAATGAAAAACATTTAAAAAAAATACATATAAAGTACGCCTCGCCGGGCGTTTTCGTCGTTCGGAAACTTGTCTGGCGGCGCGATCCATCCAGTGACTCATGTCTGACAAACGGAAAATTTTCTAACGCGACTACGCGAAAACCTTAAAACTCAAAAATAACATAAAACGCAAAAGCACTTACCTAGTGGGAAATATCATTTTACCAGGCAAGTTTCACAAATGGACCTAAACTGCACGACTGCACATCAGTGACACATACATTACAAAACAATTATAGTTCTAAATCTTCAAACAAAGCAAAAACTTGTTAAACTATAGGCAGCGCGTTCTATCTGTGACTCATATTTTATAAAGTGTCTCTTTTCGTATATTATCGACTTTTCATTACATATTCTCTCATGACCATAGACACAATAACATTACGTCATTGTCTAGAAAATGTCAAACGCTTTAACTAAATATAGTTGACTATGCAAGTTATACACGATAAAAAAGATGTCCCAAAATCACCGTTTTTAACGTTAATTCTGCTCAGTGATTTTAAAATAAAACTATAAAATGGGCTATTTTATGTCAAATATGGGCTGTTGATGAATCGCGCCTTCTAGGCGCGGTCCACCGACAGACCATACTTGACATAAAACTCACTAAAAGGGCGGTTTACGATTTAGCAAACATATACAATTACTTCAAATGAAAAGTTAATTTACTGCGCATTTGTTACAGTGTAATTTGATGAAGAAAATTAAAATTGATTTTCTGCGCTTCACCATGCATACTTGTAAAATACAAAAACTTTACGCAGAATTTATGTTTTAATGATTATATTGATTTTCAGACAAAAATTAACGTCACGTAAACAAAAATTTGGTGAAAAAATATTTTATTGAGATTGACTCTAAGTCAGTTTGCAAGAAGAACACGCTAGAAATTAGCTAACGAGGACATATGTAGAAAACACAATGTATAATAATAACTGGACCTTAAACGGGAAACATTTCTATGCCTCCATGAATACTATTTTTTATTGAAATTCACTCTGAACAAGCGCGGAAGCAGTTCCCAAAAGAATCAACCAACGGCCACTTAATAGCAAAGAGCTACTAAAAGATGTAGTACCAGCAACTGCACTCTAAACGGAAAACATACCAGACTAAACTGAATCATCATGTTAAAGTGCAATGCGTGGTATCTGCCCTTGATGGTGGTAAAACCATAAGCCACTTCTTTGCTTCCTTTTAGTTGCCTCTTACGACACGCACGAAATACGTTATATAGGACCATTTTAAAGCCCGTACCTACAGGGCTTGTATCTCCTATGGGCGATGGTAAAACCATCAAGAACTTCTTGAAAATTAATAATGTTTAAAATTCATATTATTATGTCGCCTTGTAACTTTCGAGCTGAGCTTTTTTTATTCTTTTTCGAAAAATTATTTTTATCTCGAAGAAAATTAATATAGTTTAAACTCGGCGTTGTTGAATCTAAACTTTAAAAAACTAACCTTAGATAGGTCAAAGTTCTCAAATTTTCACAGTTTCGCTTAAGTGTTTTCTTAGCATTTATAATCCCCAAGAAATCTGTAAACCTATATCATTCTACTTTATCTTTGCTCATCAGAAAATTGAACGCAGTTCGAAATTTGACGCTATTTTTGATCGTATTATAGTAATCTGAATATGTTAAAAGTGATATTCGCTTGGCATACCTCTAAGTTGGACTGGGCAATTCGATTCGGTGATTCGAATCTATTCGAAGCACAAATTATTCGAATCAATTGTGAATCGGTTATAGGAACAAAAGCATGCTAAATTAAGTGCATTTCCATTTTATCGATGAAATGAAATTGCGTCGCTTTCAAGTCAGTTTATGCTAATGTTTGTAATTTGAAACTGTATATTTATTAATCATCATAATGGAGACGATAATAGTAATAGTAAAAATGGGATATTTGTTATTTTTATGAAATGAACGATTCGATCCGAATCGAAAAAAATGTTCGAGTCAGATTTGAATTCCAAATGATTCGGTTTGCCCAGCCCTATCTGTAAGCCCCCAAGAAAATCAAAACGCACTTCGGAATTCGATACTAATTATATACCATATCATAGCAATCCGAATTTGTCGAATAGTCGGATTTGAAATAGACTAAGCGATCAAGATATACTTTTTTTATGAAGTTTGCTCTGAGCAAGGCCAAAAGCTATGCCAAAAGGATCTAACGGCCACTCAAATGTAAAAGAGATACTACAAGTGCCAACAACTGCACTTTCAGCGGAAAACATTCTATACAGAAGTAAACCACTATGGTAAAGTGCAGTGAGTGGTATCTTCCCTGGGAGATGTCAAAACCATCTACCACTTTTTTTGTTTCCCTTTATTCGCCTCTTACGACACGCAAGAACTAGGTTAGCACTATTCTAAAGTCCCTGCCTACTTACTTAGAACTATATATAAATATACTACATTAACAAAATAAGTCTATTACCTTGACTCTTGCAAATCAGAAAACTAAAAAATAACTTCAAAGAATAAGAATCCCAATCTAGTCTCGATGAACTCAATAAATTAGGTACACCCCAATCAGTGCATTTATTTTGTCAAGCATGAGCCACAGATGGACCGCGTCTCATCGACGCGATCCATCAGTGACTCATACTCAACAAAAGATGTTTTGACAAAAATTTTCTCATCGGGACGCAAACTCATACAATCGAAGTCTTTGAACAACAAAGCTCGTCTCTTGTATTCCCTTAACGACAACGCCTGATTAGAATTGATTTTCTTTGTCTAGAACTATATATTAGTCAATATTATTTCCTTTTGAGACTGTTCCCTCCGATATATATATATATATTTTTTTATGTAGCGTGAAATTGGCCGTTACAACCTGTCGATAAATTTAATGAAAGAAAATTCTAGATATACTTGAAACAATTTATTCTTAGGCTGGAGGTGTCAGGTTCGAGTCCCGAGAAGTCTTATTATTTGCTGTAATTTATTTTTTCAATTTAGTGTCAAGTTTGTCTTAAGGATTGTCAATTAACTGTAATATCACCATTATCCACCATACTACTTGCCCACAATCCACCCAGGGTGTAATACCTTGGGTAACGTCTGAACCAAGTGGGTTTCAGTCGCTCCTTCGCCTTGTTTGAATCTCACCTGACAGGTAGAGCTGGGCAAAACCGAATACTTTGCAATTCGAATTTGATTCGAATAATTTTCTCGAATCGGATCGAATCACGAATTCGATGTAAATAACAAATATCCCATATTTTACTATTACAATTTGTCTTCATCGTGTAAATCAAGAAATTTATTCTTAATAGTGTATATTCAATTCCCATCCGTGTCTTAGAGAAACAATTTTCATATTTTAACGAGAAAATATAATCGATTTTGGTCAAATTTGGCCAAAATTGATAGTATTTTGTTGTTAAAAATGAAAATACTAGTTCATTTAGTAAGTATTTGTTCCTATGAACGATTCACGATTGATTCGAATATATATTGCTTCGAATCATCGAATCGAATTGCCCAGCCCTACTCATAAGATGATAGAAAGATTAAGTCATTGAGCATGAAAATTATCAACATGTATGTTCAAAATTCTGTAAAAAAAATTGTCAAATCAATCCGAATCAGAAAAATCGAAAAATCGAATCCCCAAATAGAATATGATTGCATTCAAAAAGATTCGAATGATTCGAACTGATTCTATAAACATCAAAAACATCAACGATATTATAAATTAAAACCGATTTTGTGTTTATCCTCAAAACCGTGCTACTATGGCTGGGCAGAACCGAATCATTTAGAATTCGAATCTGATTCGAATATTTTTCCCGAACCGGATCGAATCACTTAATCCATGTACATTACAAATGTCCCATTTTCACTATTACAACTTGTCTACATTTTGAAAAGAAAGAAATTTATAGTTTACAGTATATTTTCAGTTCGCACTCCATGTCTAAGAGCAACAATTTTCATATTTTAACGACAAAATGCAATCGATTTTGGTCAAATTTGTTAAAAATTTGTTAAAAATAATAATTTTAGTTCATGTAGCAAGTTTTTGTTCCTATGAACGATTCGCGGTTGATTCGAATAAATTGTGCTTCGAATCGATTCGAATCATCGAATCGAATTACCCATTCCTACGTTATACATCGATGCAAGCAAATTTTCTGATTTTATTGATACACAAGACTCTTCAAAAATTAGAAATAGTCCACGCATACGGCCCGCACCCGCGAAATGACTAATGCCCTATAAACAATACTGTTATTTTATAGGAAGGCTATGTACTTAGCAGTTCGGCCGAGCCTACGAAGTTATTACGCCCTGGGTTGAGTGGTGTGTATGAATAAACCAAAAAAAAACAAATTTCTTGACGTGACTTTTTCCCGTAAGAAGACACCAAATCAGTATTTCTATTTTGTCAAGCATGACGTAGGCATATAGGTCATTGATCTATATATGTCAATTTCAAATGTTCTGATACGATGTTAAACTTCCCCGTAGCATTATTAATCACAATAAATCTTTTCATCACTGCAACAAAAAGGCAGTAAATTCGCCATACTTTCGCAGTAATTCTATATGGTGATATTCAAATAAAACTATAAAATGGAATTTTATAATCAATAGCATTGGCGCGGTCCATTAATTGTCCATACTGGAAATAAACGGCATCATTTTAGAGTTTTTAAAATATAAAATTACCACAATTTAACAGTGAATTTGCTGTACTTTTATCACAGTGTATGCTCTGCTCAGTTAGTGAAACTCGCCTTAACTATGACTTTTAGCAATGCTTGCTTAACCTTGTTCTATCAATGTTAAGTACACTGTAACAAAAGTACAGTAAATTTACTTGTCATTTGCAGTAATTGCATGTTTTAAAAGTTTAAAAAACGCTATGTCGATAAGATTTATGCCCATTATGGGCTGTTGATGGACCGCACCTTCGCGGTGCGCTCCATCAACCCCCCATATTTGGCCAAAAAGTTCAATTTTGAATTTTTTTCAATATCACCGTGAAAAAGTACTGTAAAAGACCAGTGATTTTGTTGCATTTTTGTTTGCATTGTGTATAACAGGATTATATTGACTGTTATGCCAACTAATTATGAAGTCGATATTTCGATTTGCAATTACAAGGTCCGTTCGCTGCACTGCACTGATACACTGTAACAAAAATACAAAAAATATCACTGTCTTTGACAGTAATTTTACTTGGCGGTATTGAAAAAAATTTAAAATAGACATTTTTGGCCAAATACGGGGTGTCGATGAAACACATCGCGAAGGTGCGGTCCACCAATAGCTCATAATTGACATAGATCTCATCAACATGGCATTTTCCTAACTTTGAAAATATGCAATTACTGCTAGTGCCCAGTAAATTTACTGTATTTTTGTTACAGTGTAGAAAGCGTGCAATAAGGCTACAAACTTCAAATACCACGCAAATCAATTCCATACCGTACATTTCTACCATATTTAATAAATGTGTAAGCTGAAGCTTAGCCCTCAAGTATTTTCCGTCGCAAAAAGAGAGCGAAAAAGTTGGGAAATGGTTTATCATCATATCTGCACTGTGACAAAAATACAGTAAATTTACCAATCATTCCCCGTATTTTGATATTAGCGAAGTTTAAAACCGCTCATTTGATGATCATTAAAAGCATAAAAACTAGTTTTTTCCATAAATAAAATACCTTGATTTTTAAGTAAATTTTTGAATAAATTTGTGCTTAAACCTGAATCTTTTCAAATTTCGAACTGCGTGACCACATAATACATCGCCTAAACCGTGTTCTTTAACTTAACTACTCGAACACTGAGAATAATAACCTAACTCTGAGCCAAATTATATACCGCAGTCGAGAAATAAATATGATTTAAACGACATCTCCAGTAAATTATACTACGTGAAGCCCAGCTAAATGTTTTCTACTTTTATACTGGTTAGGAAAAAGGGTAAAAGACAATAATTACAGAGTTTAGAAATGATAATAAGGAATTTAGCAAGTCATCTACTAGCCTGCGGGTATTTTGACAGTTCGCCACATTCTTGCATTTTTGCTCGTGGATCTTACTCAGCTAGCTACTTGTTAGAAATGTTTCATCACAGTATGTTTTGTTAAGCATGGGCCACTGATGGGTTTGTTTGATTTCTACAGACAAATCATTATTTATTGGCAAAATCGCCTTTGTGATAACCATGACGTAATTCCTTCGTGTCTTAAGAGGCGATTAAAATAAAACAGAGAAGCGGTGGATGATTTCACTAACGCCCAGGGCAGATAACATACACAACACTCTGTTATAGTGGTTCACGCCCTATTCGGATGTTTACCTCTTAGAGCGCAGTTCCTCCTGCTACTGGCTCTTTGACATATATAAGCGTTCATAAGTTGATTTCTATCAGGCGATGCTCAAACTTTGCCGACGAAAATCAGTGATGGGGTCTGATCTTTCATAGAGCGAATTTCCATTTAAGAAAAGGAATACGATTCCAAGCTTACTTAATTATTTCAAAGCGACATTTTTGCTTTGATTTATATGACTCGTCTGTGTTTATAATAATAATTGCAAGTCATCGTGGCTTGCGGGTCAGGGTTAATTAAAATAAGAGAAAAAAAATGTAAAATATAATTGAATTTATGTAGGTAGGCTGGAGAGTTTTTTCTTTGATTTTATTTTGAGGAGAGGATCTTGGAATATGATTTTGGAATCAGATATAATATAACGCGAACAGAGTGAAAAATTTAGAAAGAAAGGGTTGTAGTATTCAAAACAATTCTTAACCTATAGACGTTTTCATTTGGTTTCGCTAAAATGAAAAAGGCGCTCCTCCTAATATTTTCAATTTACTTTTTCTTAATTTAATTTCACTCGAGGAAAGGTTCGAAGCATCACCATTAGAAGACCATTAATGTATAAAAAATTGAAATATTTGTAGTTTGTTTTCCACTACTTGCTGTTTTGATTCAAGAATGTCCTACTTGATTAGTCACTATTCCATTGCCGAGATATTGATTCTAATCGCAATGACACATGAACGTTTACATTTTTACATTATTGTTTTTTATCTGAATATATTTTATTAAGTATGAGTGATTGTACTCTCGAGGCGCGATTCCTTGTGACACATTTTGACAAAAATGTATTTTTAATTTCAATCCACTTCAAGCAGAGTTAAAAGGCACTAACTCACGTCGTTCATCAGGAATTTACACTCGTCAAACATGGGACGTTGATGCAAAACCCAGCTATGACAGATTGCCATAAACTTCAGTTACCATAGAATGCATGTTAAGCGTACCGAAATTGTACAAGTAAATTAAAATTAAAAATAATGATGTAATTATAAGGATTACGTTACAGGCATTTAATTAAATCGATATTACATAATATGAACTACTAATTGGCCGCGTTCGTATCCGTTTGGTTGGTTTTCGGTGAAGGAAATGATTCATAATGATGGAAGTACCGCTGAATATCTAGATTTTGAATAGAATGGGATATTGTTCTCATCCTGCGGAAGAGAAAAGCCGGTGCTATAAGAAATGGTAGATGGTGTATAATCGTTCACCTCTTACTAATTTTTATTATCCAGTGCTTATTTTTTGTATAAGTTCCGGGTCTGGCTCGCTAAACCATGCTCACTATTCAACCCAGGGTGTAATAACTTGCCTATAGCCTAAGCCGAACAGGAAAGATCATATCTTTCCAACGACAACCTTAACTCTGTCCGTCTGTAAGTGACCGTTGGTACTGGACCTTTGCCAAAGTGATCCACTACAAGAAGTGACTATAAAAAAATAAGGACATTTAATATAGACGAAGTCCGATATCTCCTCTAGCTTCGATACAAATGTGTAGAGCAAATGCGACCAGAGCATTTTTGGCAAAACATGTATTGTCGAGTATGGGAGGCTGATGGACCGCGCCGTCGAAGCGCGCTCAATAATTGGTTTGTTCCTGGTAAAATAGAATTTCCGATTGGAAAAAGCTATCGCGCTCGTCAAATATTTCGACTATACAATAGACATAAGCTAAAAACACTTTCAGAGAACAGGTACATCGCGTGTACCGTTAGAAGGGCCAGAATACACGTGAAGTTATCTTACCGATGCGTTCGTTGCATTACGATACGATTGTTTACGGATAACAAAGTGAAAACGGCAATACACGCCTGGATTGATTCGGGTTGTCGTATTCACATGCCTACAAAGCACAAACCCACGCAACGAAACGAGCACTTTTCGTTAGCTTTCATAAAAAACCGTTCTGTTTCATAGAAAACCCAAGTAAATCTATGCAAAGCATTGCGCATGCGTAAAACGCGAGGGTAAATAAGACAAACCTAGGAAAAACGCGACCAACGCAAACGTGTAGTGCGGCCCCAAGACCCGAACCGGTATACAAGCGGGATACGGACGAAATTAATTTTCACCCTTTTTGTAAATAATTTACCACCAAAGTCCAAAGTGTCGTTCTCTTGAAATCGATAAAACGCTGATATTTTATACGACCGAAATGCTGCATATATTTCAACACATATCTCGAATACTTCATAGTCTATACCAGCGTTTCTCAACCGGTGGGTCGCGACCCACTGGTGGGTCGCGAAGGCACTTCAGGTGGGTCGCGAAGCTTTTCTGAATTTTACAGTTTTTAGTTAGATCGGCAACATGTTACATAGATTGATGTAATTTATGTTAACTCTCTAACTTTGTTTGATGATTCCTTATACAGTCGCAAAATTGATAGTTTTTTTGAAAAGAAAAAGTAACGAATTAAATGGAAACGAAAGAAAATCTAAGGAAGTTGTAATGAGAAAGTATGACTCTGATTACATCAAATATGGTTTCATTAAAGCAGGCAAAGACTTTGAGCCAAAAGCACAATGTGTTGAGTGTGCACAAATATTGACGAATGCGTCTTCGAAACCATCGAAGCTTAAGAGGCACCTGAATATTTTGAGAGAAAGAGGGATGATCTGCAGGCACAGCAGCAAGTCTTGACTTCATTTACTACTCAGACACAGTCAGCGAAGGCTAGCTTTTTGGTGGCTGGTCGAGTTGCTCGTTGGAAGAAAGCATTCACAATCGCAGAGGAACTCATCCTACCCAGTGCTGTTGATAAGTGATAGCGGGAAAAGCTGCATTAAAACTTGAGTTAGCACCATTGTCTAACAGCACTATTATGAGGAGAATTATTGAAATGAATAATGATATCGAATGTCAGCTGTTGGAAAGAATCAAATCCAGCCCTTATTAATCCATACAGTTGGATGAATCTACTGATTTAACCAATATAGCTTTACTGCTTGTATTTGGAAGGTATTGTGCTGACGGCAACGTTCACAACGACATTCTTTTTTGCAAAGAACTTCCCACTAGAACAACTGCCGATGAGGTAATTCGTTGTCTTGATACCCACTTTGCTAACAAATGCATTGATTGGAAGAACTATGTGGGTGTGTGAACAGATGGTGCTGCATCAATGACTGGTATCCATCTTGGTGTCGTTAAGCAAATCCAGCAGAGACCAGCACAAGTTAAGTGGACTCACTGCTTTTTACACAGAGAAAACCTCGCTACAAGACAGATGTCACCAGAACCGCATGAGATCATGTCTGTAACTGTGAAGACCGTGAACTATATCAAGAAGAATGCCCTACACGCAAAAATTGTTTGCTGCCTTGTGCGACAATCTCGATTCCGATCACTTGCAGCTCTTGTATCACAGTGAGGTGAGATGGCTCTCATAAGGACTTCTTAATCGTCTCTTTGAATTGAGACGTCAAGTTTACGTGTTCCTTCAAGATCAACAATCACCTCTTGCTGGGCATTATATTGATGACTACTTCTGTGCAAAACTGGCTTACCTTTTAAATATATTTGACTAGTTGAATCAACTCAATATGACAATGCAAGGTAGAAACAGCTCAATATTTTTAGTTGCTGATAAAGTTGGGGGATTTAAAAAAAAGATAAACCTACGGAAAAGAAGGGTGAAGGATAAAAACGACTTGATATGTTCCCACTGCTCAGCGAAAACCTTGAATCTAACCCTCATGTAGACATCTGTGAACAAATAATTCATCACCTGGCACAATTGTTGCAAAAGTTTGATCACTACTTTCCAGAAGCTCCACGTCCTGGAAATTTATGGATTTTAAACTCATTTGGTATTAATTCTCCAGTCGAGGATGTGGCCCTGCCTGCAGAATTTGAGAATAAACTTATCGAGCTTTCTGAAGACAGCACTCTCAAGCTTAGTTTTCAAGGAGTAGATCTTCCGTCATTTTGGATCCAAGCAAGCAAGGAATATCCTTCACTATCAAGAGCGTGCTGTCAAGCTTCTCTTGCCATTCACGACTACCTACCTTTGCGAGTCTGGCTTCTCAACTGTAGCTGTAACCAAATCCAAGGCTCGGAACCGCCTAGAAATGGACACTCTTAATGCTACGTTGCGTGAGAGCTTATCTAATTGCATGTGGATATATCGTTTCTTTCATCATTATTTGTTTTTCATTCGTTTAACCGTATCATTGTGGGTCGCACAAAAAAGATTGCAATAAAAGTGGGTCGCGAACTGAAAAAGGTTGGGAACCACTGGTCTATACTACAGAATGATATGTCAAGCATGAGCCATTGATGGAACGCGCCGCCGAGGCGCGGTCCATCTGTGGCTCATGCTTGACAAAATAAAATTTGATGTGTATAAAATTGCTGTTCATCGTTCAAAATGGTCCATACTCCTTTTGAAATTTTTTGTCTCGGAATAATTCGTCTAGAATGAGCAAAATAAAATTTCAGATTGGGTAAAGCGGTCACCGGGCGCCCGAAGCAAACTCAGTATATAAATATTAAATACTATAACGCGTCGATTAATATTGACAAAACAAACAAGGCAGTACAGTATAGTGTGGTGCAGCGGTCATGTAAGTAAGGTCGCCACCTTCTGATATATTTACTTTCAAATTTACCACGAATTTCAAAAGTGAATCACGTCGATTTTTCAAAGCATAGACCGCAGGTAGACCGCACCTTGGCAAACTTTATCCACAATTACTTCCGTTGTGATTTAATAAAGCCACAAACAATATTATTAAAAAACGCAAAAAACAGCTTGACTTGATATTTTTTTTCTGTAGTTTTGTTTTTGAGCGGATCATCATGGTGTCTTATACCGACCCAACCAAGAATTCCACTTTGCAAAGCAAGGGACACAGATACACCCCGCCTTGAGCGGTTACGATCCATCAGTGACTCATCTTTGAGAAGAAGACAGGACGCGGTGGCCTAGTGGTTAAACATGTTGGCGCCGCAGATTGAAAACATCGGTTTCGATTCCTGGCGAGTCCAGCTCGTTAATCCGTGTCCACCACTCAACCCAGTGCATAAGTACTTGGGTAAGCTAATCCGAACAGGAAAAGATGGTATTTTTCACGCAATTCTAACTCTGCCCGTCTTTAAGTGGCCGCTAGTACAGAGACTTGGACAGAGTGATTGATCCACTCCAAGAAGTGGCTATGAAAAAAATTAAAAAAAGACCTGCTCGGTCAAAATGCTTCTGACTGGGTCGTGGTTGGAATACTTCAAAGCTTTACGTCTAACCGGATTTGGCCGAGTTCCTGCTCCTTTTATATTTTAGACGAAGGCATCCCGAACAAAACTGAACCCGTATAGTGAAATACAATGAGGAAATCAACCTTAGGCGATAGTAAAACCATCTACCCCTTTTAGAATCAATTCCTGACGGATTTAAATAATTTGACGTTGGAATCAATGCGAATCAAAAGCTATTCCGAACATAAAACTTTGAGATGAATATGCACCACATACACTCAGCTTTCACGCTAAAAATATAGCAAATTTGGACAATAACTGGACGCGTTTCAAATTAATATTCAAAACAATCATATTACTCTTGCAGTTTTTTGGGAGGACTTGCTTTGTTAGGTGTTAGTCACTGATGGATCGCGCTGCTCAAGCGCGGTCCATCATTGACTAATGCTTAACAAAATAAAATTACTGAACGGAAGTTTTAACAATCTGGACTTGTTAGGGTTCGAAACCGAGATCTTCAACCTGTGATGTGAAAGTGTTCAACCACTATTCTGTTTGGGTACCGTCGTACCCAAACAGAATTGATGACCAGACATAAAGGAATGACTGGTTCGAATTATTTACGCTTCGGATCTATTCGAATTATCCGAGAGAACAAGGTTGTCTCTCTCGAGTAATATAGCAAATCACTTCAAAACAGACAAAAACCGAATAAAAATTGATCAAAAATAAACCTTCAAGATAAAAGTGCATACTTGTATTTTGCTATAAAAACTAAAAATACAACAATATAAGCAATATTGGGTGTGTTATAGGAACGGAATCGCCAGAGCTCGAACCCATGACCGTTAACTTTGAACGTCAAAGAGTCCACCACGCATATCTGGTTCGAATTAGAGATGTCAACATAGTTTTTTTTTAAATATTCAAGTTAACGAATGGTCAATGGTTTATAATGGAAATATGATTCACCCATTTTTTTTCAAACAGTTCGGTCGAAAAATAGAAAAATTTATCTATTGTACCAAATTAAATTCACCAAGTAAAACTTCAAACAGAAAACTACGTAAAAACGGTAAAAGTTAAACTGCGTAAATCAGATATCCGTGCAACTAGGTAAAAGCAATTGAAAATATACTAGGTATACTAGGTAGGCTGGGTTCTTTACCTAGAATTGCCGGTACTAGTTTCTACTCGTCCTTATTGCACATTCGTGAATTCTTCTAAAAAAAAAACTTCCGAGATGAACACTCATTACATACATTTCGCTTTAAAACTAAAATAACACAAACTTGGATGATAACTGGACACGTTCCAGATTAACATTAAAAATAACCTTAATCGTTTCACGTTTTAGCACGCCCGGCATGACTAGCTGTTCGTGGTCTGTTGGATCGTGATAATTTATGGTATCTGGTCATGCAATCGGCTTCTTAGCATTCAGATAAAATAAATAATATATATAAAAGCATAAATATAATAAAAATTATTTTAAAAAATGTTCTTGATTTGATCTACTGAACCCGAAGTTATATTTCGTCAAGCATGACCCACAGAAGGGCCACAGATTGCAAAGATGCATTTGCAAACTTTTTTTTGATTTTTTATACATTTACTAATGTGTTGGCAGATTTTTTCGGACCAAAAATTTAATTTGTCAAGCATGAGCCACAGATGGACCGCGTCTAATCGACGCGATCTATCAGTGTCTCATGCTTAACAAAAGATGCGCTTGCAAAATGTTTCCGATTTATATATATTTATCATGATGTTGTTTTGAGTTATTTTCTATTTTTCATTACATAACTCTCCGCACTCGAATGCATTGTGACAAATTTGTGGTTAATTTATTGCTTTTTTGACGTAATAGTATATTTTTAGAGAGAGAGAGAAAGAAACTGGGCAGTAGATAGACCTACACTGATGAGCCAGAGACATCTGGAGAGACCGCGCTTCCACGGAGCAAATGTAGCCCACACTCAGCAAAGCCCTGTAGGTACTGGCTTTAGAATAATCCTGACGTTTTTCCTGCGTGTCGCAAAAGGCGACTGAAAGAAAGCAAATAAGTGGTAGATGGTTTTACTATCGCCCAGGAAAGATATCACTCACTTCATTTTACCATGGAGGTTCGGTTCCGCTTGGTGCAGCGCAGATGCTCTTACTATATCTTTAAGTAGCTCTTTGCAATTAAGTGGCCGTTAGTTGGTTTCTTTCAAGCACTGCTCAGAGTGAAATTCAATAAAAAAATAGTGTGAATTTTAATTCTTGATCATAAAAGCATTTACAAACATTAGCATATAATCAGACTTAGTGATGTGTTTTCAATTACGCTCCATGTCCAAGAAAAAACATTTTCATTTTTCAACGTCAAAATATAAACGATTTTGGTCACATTTGACAAAAATGAATCGCATTTTATCTTTAAAAATAAAAAATTCCACTTCGTTTAGCAAGTTTTTGTTCCTACAACCGATTCCCAATGGATTCGAATAATTTGTTCTTCGAATCGATTCGAATCATCGGATCGAATTTCTCAGTTCTATTTTTGGCTTCCAGACTAGAGTGTTGGGCATGGATTAGCGAGCCGGTCCCGCCAGTACTCGAACCGTTGATCTTTTGGTTAACTAATTTTCAAAACCTCAACCGCTGATATGACGGGGAGAAATGCGGAATGCAACGTGATCCAAATTTCTTTATAAACTAATACAAAACATTATGCTGACTAAAAATCAACTTCTTTTTTTAGAGTGAATGAATTTGTGACATTTGCTACCATATTTACTTAAATTTGAAAGGTGAAAATCGCCGATAGGATCGTGGTTTTCTATAACAAATTGCAAGACATAAATTCAACCCACTCAACCCAGATTGTTCTAACTTGAGTAGGCTAGACTGAAATGAAAAATCATATATTTCTAACAATCCCAACTGTCTGTCTTTCTATAGCTGTTGATTCGTGAGGGCCTTGGTCAGAGTGATCCATTCTATGTAATAGCAATAGGAAAAAGAGAAAATAAAACATGATGCAAATCAGAAATGAACTCGTTGCTTTAGAGTAAATTCGTGACATTCTCCTCTCCCAAACGGAAAATTACAAGATAAAACTTTTTCATTCTTCAATAACTATTGTATATTGTTTCGATCTTGTCTCGATTCGCTGAATCCGCAGATATTTTGAATGACAAACAATGTTAAGACGATGCATTCTTAAAGCATTGATACTTCGCCACTTATGGGCCAAACATGAGCAGATTATGATTCAGCAAGGTTGTTTTCTATTCATCATACCCACTAAGAAACATTACGCCTAAACATGTTTTGTTAAGTATGAGTCACTGATGGAACGCGCCGCCGAGGCGCCTACCATCTGTGGCTCATGCTTGACAGAATAATTTATCTAATTTGTAAAGGATTTGGTAGGTAGACTTTACCTTGGCGATTCGTGACGCAATGGCACTTTTGATCTTATCTGTTAATTTGCGTTCAAACAATATAGGCGTACGAGTAACATTACAGGGTATCGTTATTACGCCTGTCATTTCCATAATTATTCATTATCGAGTCATTTTCGAGTCACATCCTTGCATTTGAGTGACCGTTAGTTAGCTCCTTATATGTACTATTCTCGACTTTACTCAGAGTTAACTTCAATAAAAAGGAATTGAATCGAATACAAATCTAACCGAATCTTATTTCATTAAATTCTTGTGGGCGCGATGGCCTAGTGGTTAAATGTGTTAGCATCGCACATTTTCGATCACGGGTTCGAGTCCCGGCAAGTCCGGCTCGCTTATCCATGCCCACCACTCAACCCAGGGTGTAATAACTTGGGTAGGCTAAGCCGAACAGGAAAAGATTATATCTTTCCAGTAATTGTAACCATGTCCGTCTACAAGTTGCCACTGTTACAGGGCATTGGACAGGGTGATCCACTCTAGGAAATGACAACAAAAAAATAAAAATATATTTATGTAAAAATTGCAATGAATGCCCATTTCGTTTAAAACATGAGAAAAAATCATCAAAATATACCTAAAATTTTAATTTATTTGACAAAGTTTTTGCTGGAAAACTTATCCAGATCATTGAAAACCACATCGCAATTAAATTCCAGCAAATTTTTACGAATGTGAAACTTTATTCCCGGTAAATAACCAGGGTATCGCGTCAAAACATCAATAAATTTATTCTTAGCCATAGTGACTTGCAAAATTCATTGCCGGGGGCCACGGATGAAACTTAAACTGATCGGCGGTAAATCGGCGTTGTAATATGGCATATTTTTACGTATAAGGTGTCTACACTGTAACAAAAGTACAGTAAATTTACTGTTCATTTGTAGTAATTTGTCATTTGTTCTATGTTCCAAAGTAAAAAACGCTATGTTGATGGCATTTTTGCCAATTATGGGCTGTTGATGTACCGCACCTTCTAGGGTCATCAGGGCTGGGAAAACCGAATCATTTGGAACTCGAATCGGATTAAAATATATATATATATATATATATATATATTTTAATCGGATCGAATCTCCAATTTCGTAAAAATAACAAATATGTCATTTTTACCATTACAAATTGTCTCTTGTATGGAAATCCGTGAATTTATAGTTATGAATTACTAATATTAAGATGAAGGGTATATAGTTTCAATATAAACATGTCCAAGCGATAAAAGTTTCATATTTGAACGACAGAATGCATTTTTGCATTTTGTCGTTGAAAATTAAGATTTGTTACATTTAGCAAGCTTTTGTTCTCATGAACGATTCACGTTGAATTCGAATAATTTATGCTTCGGATCGATTCGAATTACCGAATTAAATTGCCCAGCACTACTTCTGGTAATATTATCATGCACTTGTCCAACTTGGCCAACTATGTATGGCTTGTAACTTACAATTGCTGTCTAATAATGAAGGTTAATAATATAGGGGGTTAAATTGTAAAGATGGTTTACACAGTAGGTTTAGTTGTGGTCCTGAATTAGCGCGCCGGACTCGTCGGGACACGAACCCGAGACATTCAACCTGCGATGCCATCATGTTAACCACTAGGCCGATTAGCTAGTTAGAATAGACGCATGTGCAAAAGGAGTCCGATTTGTTTCCGCTAGCCTGATTATTTTCCCCTTGAAAGTCTTTCACATCACACTGACATGTTTATAATTTTTTTCATTTCGCAGTAAAATTTTGAGTATGTTTTTTATATATATATATATATTCAATTTGGAATGATTTTTAATCATTTCTTGTAATGGAAAATGAACGAGAAATATTTTTAATTGAAATTTACTTCAGAGAAAGTTGAAAGCTACGTTTGTCAGCGATCACTGACATGGCAAAGTAAAAAGAAAATCCAACAATTGTTCAATAACCACCGTCTGTGGCCAATAACAACACATGTACTTCTGCTAAAGGAAATCCGAGGCATAGTTTAATGAGCTTTAAAACGTTCTTTTTTGTTTACTTGTGACTTCGGATCCGTAAGTGGCTGTTGACACAAAGATACCCGAATGAGGTTGTATCATAGTCAAGAACAAAGATAACATGATAACATGATCTCTTTCAATGTAATTTCAAGTATATTTGCAAGCTTTCGTTAGGTCATAGTTTAACTTCTCCAGACAAAACAAGATGTATGGAAAATGTATGGAAATCGTCGAGCAATACCTTCCCCGAAGCCCCATAACTACGCGGTTGAGATTCAAAATAAAAACGGATAGGACATGTATAAAATGTATGGAAATCGTCGAGCAATACCTTCCCCGAAGCCCCATAACTGCGCGGTTGAAATTTAAATGAAAACGGATAGAACACGTATAAAATGTATTGAAATCGTCGAGCAATACCTTCTCCGAAGCCCCATAACTACGCGGTTGAAATTTAAATGACAACGGATAGAACACGTATAAAATGTATGGAAATCGTCGAGCAATACCTTCCCCAAAGCCCCATAACTACGCGGTTGAAATTTAAAATGAAAACGGATAGAACATGTATAAAACGTATGGAAATCGTCGAAGCTTCTTCGGGAGTCTGAAGTGCCTTCAAGCTTTTTTGTTTTTCTTAGATTTGTACGCACTGCTGCAATCTGAACGTTCTCTCAAATTTAGTGCGGTGTTATTTCGCGTTATTGTAGCCCAGTCTAGGCTACATAGCGGGTTAAGTGATAAAATGTATTAAGCACAACACGTGAAAGCAAAAACGATGTATTCTGCCGACGTTTCGTCGTCTAAAATTTTGTGGGAGAGATCATGTTTTTTTCCTTTCTACCACTGCGTAATCACCTTTTGAGACGTTCAGCAATACCTTCCACAAACCTCCATACCTAAGCGGTTGAAATTTTAAATGAAAATGTATGAAATCGTCGCAGCTTCTTGTTTGTTTTTCTCGGATTTGTACGCACTGCTGCACTCTTTACATTCTCTCAAATTTAGTGCGGTGTTACTTCGCGTTATTGCAGCCCAGTCTAGGCTATTGATTACATGGCGGGTTGAGTGATAAAATGTATTAAGCATAACACGTGAAAGTCTGCCACGTTTCGTTCTTCTAATATTTTGTGAGAGAGAGATCATGTTTTTACCCCTTTCCACCACTGCCCAATCACCTTTTGAGACGTTCAGGAATACCTTCCCCAAACCCCCATACCTACGCGGTTGAAATTTTGAATGAAAATGTATGAAATCGTCGTAGCTCCTTGTTTGTTTTTCTCGGATTTGTACGCACTGCTGCACTCTTTACATTCTCTCAAATTTAGCGCTGTGTTATTACGCGACGGCCGAGTCTGGGCTACTGGTTAACATGAAGGGTTGAATGATAAAATGTATTAAGCAGAACACGTGAAAGCAACATCGATGTAGTCTGCCGGCGATTCGTTTTTCTATTCAGAAAAGCTTTATCATGGCACGGGTGGTTTAATATCTCGAGTCCCGCTGAGTTGGACTTATTATTCCACGCTTATATTTCAACACAGGGGAATAAATTGAGTAAATTCGGTCGAACCAGAAAGCTCATCGCTGAAAGCGAAATCTGACACAACATAGACATATTTATTTTGATTTCTTCAAATGCAAGACAAACACACTAAAATAAATTGACGGACAAATACTGAATACATATGAAGAAAATCTTGAAAGCGATTAAAACCTTAAATAAAGATTAAAACATTCGGGACGTGATCGCTCACCATCACACAAACAAACAAGGCTGAAAAGTAAAACACAAAGTTAAAACGACTGACTTCGACGGGTCGGGCGTTGCTTCGTTTGATCATTGCATATTGCGAAACATTTCAGGCATCGAAATAAAACATAACTGCGAACAAGGACCTTTCCTACATGAAATAAACGAAACGGTCGGTCGGACATCTAAACTTGAATGCGTTATGAATTGAAATTACGTTTCTAGTTCAGCATTGTCCAGAGTAATAGTATTTAAGTACAACTTATATCGACGCTATTGGTCTGGGGGACGTGGACTAACTACTCAACTTTCCTCTTTGTGTTTGCGGATCCGTACGCAGTACACAAAATGAACTTTATTTTACATTAAGAAATTAACAATGTTTACAATAAAATCTGGCTACGAGATTTATCTTGCGTCTTGCTATTCTATCCAGTGTGGAACCGGTAAAGTTATCGAGCATCGTCCCAAGGTTGTGGTTTACAGTGCCTCGCCAAAGGGCACCCCGCATGTATTGCTCTTTGGAGGCTTTTTTATTTATCAGTCTTGACCATACTTTGCCGGGGTTTGAACACGCGTCACTCATTCGATATTACGTTCGGCAGCCATCGTCGCTTAACTGTGTCTAACTAGAGAGGTTCAATGTCTGGCTTCACACACAAATTTATTTCTGTAACGTTTCGTAACAAGCATTTTAAAAATGTCAGTGCGAAGTGTGAAGCAAGACCCATATTGATATTTGAGTTTTTCCGTGGTATTTAGGCTAAATCTCCAAAATTTCCTTGCTCGTTCTGTTACAAAGTACGCACGAAAAGTGACAATTTCCGTTGAAACAATCATTCCAGGAAGGCAAGAGAACCGTCCAGCTTTTAAAATCAACTGCCAAACATATATAATCCGTTGCGTAGTGGAGGTGATAAAATACTCATTTCAACGTTTCTTATAATACACCCATAGGTTTAAACCATGGCCCACAAGCATCAATGTTGTTTTATCGCAAGCATGCACCAAAGCGTGGTAAATTTGAAAAAGGCCGAAGGCGATATCTATGTGCCCACAAGTTTTGACATCAGCACCGCCAGACGATACCCATTGCGTTGACTCATCGTCAACGGGTTGTTATTTATTAACAAGACATAGCGCGAACTGGTCAAGCATAAACAACCGGGGAATTGTACACATAAAGCGTGTCGAATAGAGGCAAAGAACACGCAGGCACATTCGTTTTACCGTCTCCCGAAGTAAATCCCGCCCTTTGCTACCATCTAACGAATGAATTTAAAGACTTTACGCTTGGCTGATCAATTTTGATCTTCACTGCCCTCTGACGGATATGACTCGGCCGCCTACTAGCGGTCATGATTTTAACCGTTCCGCATGATTGAACATAGGTATCTTTTTTAGCGCCCACTCGCGATGCAATTTTATTACTCATTTTGCACTCGTTTTGCACGCTCATCGCTTGTTCAGTGTTGCTTGTTTGGTCTTGTTATACACTGTACAAACAAAGTGGGCTGAGTACATGCAGTTATAACTCTGACATGTTTATTTAGTACAGCTTCGACGTTGTAGAATTCACAGAGGACAAAATGTCGTCAAGGAATCCTGGAATCGAGTTGGGTAAGTTCTATTTTTGGCAATTTGAGCCACAAACACTGAACACACGCTGTGCACGGCACACTGGCAAACACTGAATTGTTATGAACTTTTAGATTGTTTTAATTTAACTTGATTTGACTTCTTTCGGTCTGTGATTTGCAAATGTTGTTTGGGCCGTTACCTATCTGGGCTGCCGGGTACTTGAATTCTATACCATCATAGCTCAAAACCAGGAATAACTAGAAAGTGGCACTGAAATGGGTTTAGTGAAGTTTAGTACCGTTACCATGTTCCCGAATATCATCAATATAAATACTGGCAGAATATTTTCATCCTAACTAGGAGGTGCCAATGATGCAAGCATCTCGCATTGTATTCCTGGTTAGGATAAGTCTCCTCCAGTCTTGGAAATTTTCATGATAATCGGATATATGATACCGCTGCTAAAGTTCATGAGACCCGAAATCTGCTGCAAATCAGAAATCGCGCTGCTACGTTCCAATTTGCTTGTCGCACCTGAGATCTTATAGAAAAAATGTTCAGACCGGCTTGTAGGCTATCATGCATTGCTGATTGATAGTCGTGGCAAAAGCCCGTAATATACCTTTCTTGGAGCGGGATTGAATGTCAAACACGCACATAGCACAATATATGAATTTATTTATAGTTGGTCTGTTGGTGGGATGAATCTTTATCTTGTTTGATTACTTTTGGTGGTTATTGATAAACACATTTTTATTACAAATTTACGACTTGTATAAATAGATATATCCAAAAATGCAATTTAATACTTTAATCAAAACTACTTTTAGACCTGGATTGGGTTCAGAGAACCGTCGTAAATCTTCCAGCTGTCAACAGAAGAGCAGAAACGTTACCAAAGAAAAGGACGGTGAAAAAAGCATGGCAGGTACTCTCATTTTGTATAATCATTGGCCAAAGACTGGGTGACAAATTCCTATTATCTTTCAGTGACTTAAAAACTCCCTAGTCCTTTTTTCGAATGCTTCTAAAGGATTTTGAATTAATAACAGCTGCTATAAGAATTTAAGTTATTGTCATAAGGAATATCGATAGTTATGATTATATTTTGTCAACATAAGAGAGCCGAGAATATAGCTTAACCTCATGACGGACTACGACATCTCGCGCAGATACCAGTTCAGAATTGGGTGAAGGTTTTTTGATTAACGTATTTTTCATTTTGCTGTGCATGGACCTGGTTGGTGGAGGAAACCGTAAGCAGCGCTTACATGAACCACCGTACACCGTCAAGGCACCCAGCATACCTCTCGCATATAGTCATCATCCCTCACGGGATTCGAATCTTCGTCATGACGATCAGAGATGCGTAGCTCGAAGCGTATTCCCAATGCTTCACTGATTGAGCTAAACAGGCAATATATGTAGTGTAGTCAAGAAGTATTCCCAATGCTTTGAAGATTGAGCCAACCGGCCAGCCTGAAGAGGACATTGATATACACTTCTACTTAGAAAGATCATTCTAATTATTGAGATATTCTAAATAAAGCCAACATGGAAAACTGTATAGTATATGATAAATGTCTAATCCTATCTGCTTGGAAAGATTGTCTGATGCGGGAAACATGCTAGTCCTCCTTATTCACTAATATTAGTAATGGTGTGAGAGAGTTAGTATTTCCTCATTTTTCACATGAAATATTCCTACTATTGGTCTGGTGGGCGTGGACTAACTACTTATCCTTCCTCTGTGCCTTTGTGTTTGCGGATCCGTATGCAGTACATGCAATGATACAGTAGCAAGAGCAATTATGACTAACTTGAGAGGTTCAAAGTCTTGCTGCACACTTGCACAAATTTATTTCTGTAACTTTTCGTCTGACTTTGAATAAAATATTTCTATTGCAATATTCCAGGCAGCTTGGTTATTACGCGCAACGACTTGTATTGATTTGACAACTTTATCTGGCGACGATACTTTCTCCAACGTACAACGGCTCTGTTATAAAGCTCAACATCCGATCAGAGATGACTTGATCGAAGCTTTGGACATAAAAGATGCTGGTAATATAATGATTAATGAAGCAAAATTATTTTTTTTTCTCCGTCTGCCTAAACAAGTCCTGAAACAGCACCCAAAAGAAGCCAAATAACATCCATTCGAACTTTCTGAGTTGGCATGATGGACTAGTAGTTAAACATGTTGGCATCGCAGGTTAAAGATCTTGGGTTCGAGTCTCGGCGAGTCCGGCTCGTTTATTCATGCTCACCACTTACCCAGGGTGTAATAACTTGAGTAGGCTAAGCCGAACAGGAAAAAATAATATAACTTTTTGAGCAATTGTCAACCTGTCCGTCTATAAGTGGCCGCTGTTACAGGGCCAGTTACAGGGAAAAACTGCAAAGAACTAATACAACTTGTGGTATCAGCAACTGCACTTTAAGCCAGAAATATCCCGAATGAAACTGAACCACAATGGTGAAGTGCTGTGAGTAGTATTTCCTGAACGAAAAGATCAGAGTCCTAATGGCCATACAAATGATTTCCGCATGTCTGTCCAGCTTTCCCAAACATGCTGGAAACATGGTACTGGGTTGAAATCATTTTGATAGGATTTCCATGATGTATATATCGTATATTATATTATGTCTCGATTATCAAGCCCTATAGGCATAGTTTTTGAATTATTTTCTTTATATGTTAGAGCCCAACCGATATTGTTTTTTGCAAGCGATAGGGATATTTTGACATTTTCGACCACCGATAACCGATATTTTATCTTACGTTTCTATCCTTTTGTTATGCGTTACAAGGCAATTTAAAGTTTCATCTTGTGTACCCGTAATATGAACGCGAAAAATATTGCGCAATTTTACCTTTGAACAAGAAACGTGTCATTTTGAAAGAATCTTGATGGCCTAGTGGTTAAGCATGTTGGCATCGCAGGTAGAGGATCTCGAGTCCGAGTCTCTGCGAGTCTGGCTCGTTAATTCATACCCACTACTCAACCCAGGGTGTGATACCTTGGGTAGGGTAAACCGAACAGGAAAGGATCACATCTTTCACCTCCAATTCTAACCTTGTCCGTCTATGGGTGGCTGTTGGTGTATAGCCTCGGGCAGAGTGATCCGCTTCATGAAGTGGCAATAAAAAGCATAAAGAGCATGTCCATAAGTGTCATTTCAGTTGGTTGATATTATCGGCCGCTTATGTGATTTGCTGATATATCGGTAAACAGCAAACTCGAGTCGATTTATCGATATATCAATCGGGCTCTACCTTAACATATTTTCAGGGTGTCGTAAGATACATTACAAAGAAGTGTTGGATGGTTTTACCCCCAACCACGCCATGTTAGACCCACTCACTGCACTTATATCATAGCAATTGAATTATTTTCCACTTGTTTTCTCTTTGAATGCAAAGGCTTTTACTAAATTTATTTTACTAACTTTGTAACTAGGCCTGGGCAATTTTGACCAAAATCGATTGCATTTTGTCGTAAAAAATTGAAAATTTTTGGGTAGTGCAGTTGAAATATATTACTTCCAAGTCTGTTTATGTTTATATTTGCAGTTCGTACCTATAAATTTCTTAATTATCACAATGAAGACAATATTAGCGATGTTTAAAATTGGATATATGTTATTTTTATGGAGTTAGTGATTTGATCAGATTCGAAAAAATTATTCAAATTCCAAATTATTCGGTTTTGCCTAGCCCTATCTGTAATGCAAATAGCTGAACTATAATTTCATTGTGGCATTGGACATATAGGGGGCCGTTATTTTGTTCATATTAGCGTTTACTCCAAGCCTTGTTAGAACTTATGTTTTCATATTTATAGGTATTACTGTAGGTGCAGTGTGCGTCTACCCAGCCAGAGTCAAGGAAGCCGTTCAATATTTGAAAGCTGCAGGAATAAATAATATACCAGTAGCATCAGGTACGTTTCATTGTATACTTTTTTTTATCAAAAGTTGCTCGAAGAAGGCTGGGCGTGACATGACAAACATGAAAGTCCTCTGAAGCCACTAGTCTACAAAGACCCACATAAAGGCAGGAATGAAGGAAGATTAGGATCGTATAGGATTTCATTTTTATCCTGCAGGAGAGGAAAGCCCAGAATACAGCTTGATCATATGACGAACCACGACCTCTCATACAGCGGGGTGGAGGTTTTTGGCTAAACATTTTTACTCATTTATTCGGTGCATGAACATGTTGGTGGGGTAAGCCGTAAGCAGCAGACCTCTTGCATATAATATTCTCCCAATGGGATTCGAACCCAGGATGTTAGTGATGCGTAGCTCGAGGTGTATTCCAAACTCTTTACCAATTGAGCTAAACGGGCATCCTTCATCCCTGAAAGTTATTTATTGACATAAGTTTTAAAATCCATTCAGGTCGCCACAATAAGGAAGGTAATGTCACACCCTGTTCAAGGCTGTGTAACAGCGGCCACTTATAGATGGACAGGGTTACAATTACTGGAAAGATGTGGTCTTTTCCTTTTCGGCGAGCCTGATTCGCCGGGACTCAAACCCAAGCTCTTCAACCTGCGATGCCAACATGTTTAACTCCTAGGCTATATACATTATACATATACCAGTATTATTTGGAATAATAAGTTCCATTTTTCAGAATGATGATTTGAAAAATTAAAATAATCTTAAAAATTAATAGTTTTGATTATCAGAAATCACTAAACTTAATTTCATTGGCTGAATTAAACTTTGAACTTATCATGATTCATGCCGAATTTCTCATTGTAATATTTGAGACAATTCTGAATTAGTCGCAAATTTTCTGCGAAATAGTTCAGATGTATAATCTCGAGGATTGAATATTTTAATTATCAAAAACATACACACAGGCACTGAATTATCTGAATAAAATTTCAAATTACCCAAAATTTTTTGATGTCAATATCCAGTGATTTATATATGTATTTAACCATCTTAGTTGCAACTGGGTTTCCTGCTGGTCAAACACCATTAGAAACCAAACTGATAGAGATCCAAAGAGCGGTGGAATCAGGAGCCACTGAGATTGATATTGTGATTTCAAGAACTAAGGCATTGCATGGAGATTGGAAAGGTAGGTTGCGGTTTGGTAAATGATAATTGCACCTCGACTGCATAGTGTCAACCAGCATAATGGAAGTCTTCCTGTATAAATGACAAAATAATTACCCAAGAGGGCGAACCAACAAACGGCCACTTAAAAGCAGAGAGCTACTAAGAGATGTGGTACCAGCAATTGCACTTTAATACGGAAAACATCCCAAATGAAACTGAACCACCATGGTAAAGTGCAGTGAGTGGTATCTGCCATGGGCAATGGTAAAACCATCTACCACTTCTTTGCTTCCTTTTAGTCGCCTTTTACGACGCGCAGGAAATACGTTAGGACTATCCTAAACCCATACCTACAGGGCCAGAATGAGAAACCAGCCGAGTTTTCCAGTGCAGTGGAATGTCCTCTTGCGTATAATCACTACTACTGGAACTGAATCAGAGTCTTATGCTCTGAATGATTAGATGATGTTGCTTGAGGCATATTTTTTGCACTTTTTTAACACTTCTCAATTGAAAATACCCTATATCAGTGGTTCTCAACCTTATATGTTTGCGGACCAGTAAATTTTCAAAAATAATTTTGGGACCAGTTGACTTTCAAATCAACCCAAAATGTAATTACGATAAAAACTATGCAATGCAAAAGCAAAGAAGTATGAAAACTTCAATCTAAAGAGAAGTTTTCTGCTGTCTGTTTGATACCAGACGTGTTAAACGCGGTTCTAATGAGGTTTCTGCAAGGCGAAGTAGAGCGTTGACTGCCATAAGATTTCTCTGTTTGGTCTTGATGATCCATAACAACATTGCATGATCGTTTCAAGCGATGTTGCAAATTTGAAGCAACAGGGCTAGTTTCTTCCTCTGTGATCACCAGTAACTCACCACTAACTGAAGCAGTAGGGCTAGTCCTTCCTCTGTCTTCACCAGTACCGCTAACTTGATTTTCACTGTTGGTTTTCTTTTGAAAGAACTTGATAATACTAGTTTGCTTGACTCCATTTTACTATCAAAGTTTTTTGCTAAATTTTGCGCTTTTAAACATTTTGGCACCATACTTACAGCATTGTGACTTACGACAGAGTACAAAGTAGACTGTGAACTTTGTCTTACGTCACAATACTGCAAATTACAGAACGTGCGAAATTCTAAATCAGTTTAAAATTGGATGTTTCATTTCTTCAATCAATGGACAAGCCTTCAACATATTGCATTTTGCAATTGAGATAAAAAGTTGTAATATGTTTGTCGGACCGGGAGGAAAGTTGACGCGGTCCGGCGGTTGAGAACCACTGCCCTATATTTTATATTTATTTAAATTCACTGGAACTACTTCGAGTGAGTTTATAAATAAATATATTAGGCAGGGTATTTTCATACAGTGAATATATTCATATATACCCATAATTTTTATTCATTTTATTAAAATTACCTAATTATTTCCTTTTTTTATTCCCAGAAATCTACAATGAAGTGAAAGCCTGTAAGAAAGCATGTGGGGAGGGAGTCCACATGAAAACTATACTTGGCACAGGAGATCTAGGAACGATGACTAACGTTTATAAAGCTAGTCTTGTTTCCATGATGGCAGGTTGGTATTTAGATCTTTTTATTTTTTTTATTGAAATTCACTCTGAGCAAGGCTAGAAGCAGAGTCTAGCAGAAACTAACTAGCGGCCACTTAATAGCAAAGAGCTACTAAAAGATGAAGAACCAGCAACTGCACTTTAAGGGGAAAACATTCCAAACAGAACCGAACCACCATGGTAAAGTGCAGTAAGTGGTATCTCCCCTGGGTGATGGTAGAATCATCTACCACTTCTTTGCTTCCTTTTAGTCGCCTCCTACGACATGCAGGATACACATTAGGACTGTTCCAACGGCCGTACCTACAGAGCAAGCGAGGCCGAAATCTGCGTCTAAAAGTAGCCCACTAACAACTCTTTACATCACAAAAGCTCTACAGAATGTGCTGTTAACTATCATTAACTAGAAGTTTGTCATTCTAATACTGTTTCTATCCCATTTCATCTTGCTCATGTCTCCCACTGCTTATATGACCAATCACTGCACAATATGATGGTGTTGCATTGTGGGTGTGATCATTCAGGCATCACCAATGATATATATATCCTTTTTTTTTATTTTTTTCATAGTTTTTTATTTTTTGCTATGGCCTGTCCGTGAACCTACCAGAGGGCTTATAGCCAACAACCGTTAGGCTCGGACCTTTGTGGTGACTATATATCTGTTCTATGTTACAGCTACCCGAGAAGTGCCTTGCTGAAGGGCACACTCGGTGATGAAACGGTCAAGCATCGAACCATCGGCCTCCCGGACAATACGATCGCGCTTAACCGACTGAGCCACTGAGCCGGGCACCCATGATATATATCCTGCCATGCTGGTCTGTGAATGTCTTCAGTATTTGATGTTATGGTAGTCAATGCTGATCTGTTGAAGTTGTGTCTTTTGTATTTTGGAACTTTGTTGATTCTGCCTGATAAAATCTTTATACATATCGATGAAAATGTGCCAGCTACTGCGCTTTAAATGGAAATAATTTCCAAATGGTAATAACTGAATGGTTAGTCTTGTAGGTACGGGCTTTAGAATAGTCCTTTCTTATTTCCTGCGTGTCGTAAGAAGCGACTAATAGGAGAGGTAGGTGATTTTACCATCGTTCAGGGCAAATATTACTCACTGCTCTTTATCACAGCGATTCAGTTTCGTTTGCGATGTTTTCGTTTAGAGTGCAATTGCTGGTACCTTATCTTGCAGTAGCTCTTTATGATTAAGTGATCGTTAGTTGGATCCTCCTAGGCACTGCTTCCGGCCTTTTTTTCGAGTGAATTTCAATAGAAAAAAAATTAAAATGCAGTGAGTGGCTGCAGAGGAAATTTGCATACAACTTGATCTTGATACATATGGATCACTCCTACCTGGGAGTTTTACAAATCTTGCTGTGCTAAATTAGACATCGTTAATTGAAAAATTAAAAACATATTTCAATCATGATTGTGTAATACGAAGCTATGATTTGACAATACTTTACTGTGCTCTTAAAAGGCTTGATGGATACATTTTAATCCTTCTTGTGTCTGACACATTTGGTTTTTTTTTCGGGTGACCAAAAAATCATCAAAACAGTATTGATTTTGAATCTTTTCGTATTTTGGGTGCTATAAGACCAGCAGAAGGAGGCAATATAAACTTTATAACAAGAGATATTATGAATTATTGCCCATTTGCCAATTTTTTTTTTGATGGCCACCATTTTTTCGGGTGTCTGAATAGCAGAGCAACTTGCTTTCTGCCAGTCTGGCCCTAGTGTTGCTTTTTTCTTTCTTTTCTATAGCCACTTCTTGGAGTGGATCACCCTGCCCAAGGCCCTGTACCAGCCCCCACTTTTAGACGGGCAGGGTTAGAATTGCTGAAAAGTTATGATCTTTCCTGTTCGGCTTACCCAAGTTATAGCACGCTGATTTGAGTGGTGGGCATGGATTACCGAGTTGGACTCGCCTGGACTCGAACCCAAGGTCTTCAACCTATGGCGCCAACGGTGAAGAGTCTGTACCTTTCAGTTGCTGCTTTTAATGTATTTCAATAAAAAAATACGCATATCTATGATTTAGCATTCATCTTATTTTCTGCATTTTCGATTTCAGGTTCAGATTTCATCAAAACATCAACAGGTAAAGAAGGAGTGAACGCAACATTACCCGTGGGATTAGTCATGGTTAGAGCTATCAGAGAATATTATCAAAAAACTGGATATAAGGTACGTGCCATAATTTGATTTTTCGATATCAGGAATTGGACTTGAAATCTTGCTGATTTATAAGTTCGAATGCAATCTCAAGTGCAAATATTTGCTTTTTATGATTGAAATTCAAGGCACAAAGTAGTGGCTAAAAGGAGCGAACTAACGACCACTTAATAGCACAAAAAGCTACTAAAAGATGTAGTACCAGCAACTGCCTCTAAATCGAAAACATCCCAAACGTAACTGGACCGCCACGGTAAAGTGCGGTGGGTGGTATCTGCCCTGGGCAATGGTGAAAATATCTACCACTTCTTTGTTTCCTCATAGTCGCCTCTTACGACATACAGAAAATACGTTAGATCTATTCTAGAACCCTTACATTAAATTTCTGCTTGGGAGGAAAAGCAGTTTTTCGGTTTGGTTGAAGCTAGCGGCCAAACTTATGACGAAAAAATCCTGTGTGCAGTAACGCTCAAATGAGTGATGCTATCAGAAAGTTTTAAGAACAAAGTAATTCTTCTATCATAAATTAGAAAATATGGCATATAAATATTTGGGTTAATATGATGATGGCTTGTTGATGGTTTTGAAGCTTTTTCTGTCCATCTGAAGAAAATGATATGAACATTTCGGACACTCGAAGATTCTGGCACTCTGCATCCACAATGTGACCAACTATCCTGTCATTCCTACCTCGGAGTGTTTTTGAATCTCTATCTTCCACAAGGAATAACTGACATATTGTCAGCAATATTGATTAAATAGTAAGATCAACACACAATAACATGTCATAAACTCATTCGCATTCAGATCATTTGGACAAGCATGGATTTTTATGTAATATTACATTTTGTGTATACCATTCACAGTAATCACATAACTGTATACTGATACAAAGTAGGTCAACACACAATACTACATGCTATAAAAGTCAATACTATTGCCAATCTCAACAACATAAAATATCTCAAATATACGATAAAATACTCTCTCCATTTTCTGATATGATAAATATGATAATATATACTACCCACACACAAAAACACAGCAATTCAACTTTTGTCCCTCAATGCCAAACTTGTACTCAAAGTTGGGGTGTATTTTGCGATCGGCCGAGTCTCTGAAATCCCCTCATATCTCATCCTCTCAAATAGTAGAAAATTTTGTTCATAGATTTGGATTCATCCATCCCTGTTCCGGAACTGGTGTGTGCACAAGAGGTCATGGTTCGTCATAAGGTTAATCCTCATTCTTGGCTTTCCTCTTAGTTCTTTTTCATATAAGTGACTGTTAGTTGGTTCCCTTAAGCACTGCTTCCTGCCTTTCTTGAGAGAACTTTTATAGAAATTGATAAAAAGTTCAACATATAAGTTATATTTTCTTTCAGGTTGGCTTCAAACCAGCAGGTGGTATCCGTAGCGCAAAGGACGCATGTACATGGTTGGCTCTCATGAAAGAAGAACTGGGTGACGAATGGATGAGAAATGACTTGTTCAGGATCGGTGCTTCATCTTTGCTGACTGACATCGAAAGACAGGTTTGTGTTTTTTATGGCAATATTTCACTCTAAGGCAGTGGTTCTCAACATTTTTCTTTTCATGGCCCATTTTCGTTGTGGCTCAATAAATTTTTATGAAAGCAGGAACCTATAAAATATCGTAACAGTCGCAGACGTGTGCTTTCAGGTTAACCCAAGCCTACCAGTAGGACTGGGCAATATGATTCGATGATTTGAATCGATTCGAAGTAAAGATTATTCGAATGAGACTTGAATAGGTCATAGGAAAAAACCTGCTAAACGGATTGAAATTTTCCATTTTTAACAACAAAATACTATAATTGATTTTGAATTTTGTCAATAAAATGAAAATTTTCGCTCTTGAACTGAGTGGAATTGAAAATACATAGCTTTTAAATCTGTTTAAGCTAATATTTGTAATTGTAACTGTAAATTTCTTAAAATGGTATTTTATGGAATCAGAGATTCGGTCGGAGTCGAAAAAATTATATAAATCAGATTCAAATTCTAAATGATTTGGTTTTGCCTAGTCCTACTGACAGTGTCATTTTTTTTCTGTTTTTTCTTTCATTCAAATACACTCTGAGCAAGGCTGAAGCAGTGCCCGAAAGGAACCGACTAACGGCCACTTAGTACCAGCAACTGCACTCTAAACGGAAAACATCCTAAATTGAACTGAACCACCATGTTAAAGTGCAGTGAGTGGTATTTGCCCTGGGCAATGATAAAACCATACATCACTTCTTTGCTTCCTTTTGGTCGCCTCTTACGACATGTAGAAAATACGTTAGGACTATAGCACGCACCGACAGTGTTATTATGGCTCGGTGGGAAGCATGAATTTTCTGACGTAATAGAACTAAAATTAAATACTAAAAAATGTTATTCTTTCTGCCTACTCCCACTACTCTTTTGTCAGCAATGTTTCAAATCATAATTTGTCGAGCATAAATTATCCAACCTATTTATACAATGACTCAATCATTTATGAATTTTCATAAAATAATTGCAAATTGTGTCATGTTTAATAAAATTCTAAAAGTATCTTTGATCAAATTAAAAAAAAATAGATTTTGCTGATATTTTTAAACTATGGGGCATGGTAATTGTTGGGCCATCATTCATTCTTCAACGTGAGCACGATTTTAATATTTCGGGCAATACGTGTAAATTAATAAATCCTTTATTTTCCCTCCTGCTCTCATAATATTAGTTTCCAAAATACCTATTCCTGACTTAAAATGAAAATTTTGTTTAGGCTGGATTTCTATATTATTTTTCATTTAGTACAATGAAGATAAATTTAAAAAATATTGCCATTGTATACATATTTTTTAACCTCACTTCAGCCCTTTTTTTTTTGCTACGCAAAACTCAGAATATTTTGTTTAAAATTTCACTGTTTTTCAATTTTGCAGTAGTTTTTTTTATTACATAATGGGGCCCAAACAAACATTTTTCATCCGGTTTTATAGAAGCTTGTTGAGCACCACTGTTGTAGACCATCTCACCCAATCAATGCTTTTTTCTGCAAGCTTCAATTTTATCATTGCCTATTTTTTTTTTTGTATTTGCTCGTGAACTGTGATAGTGCTTCTGTTGCATGGTTCTAAATCTCAGGCAGGCACCTTTAATATGAAAATACTCTATAGATGCAATTTTAAAAAAGGGTAAAAAGTAACACTGTGTTACACCATCTTATCCAATCTGAGTTCTTTTATGCTATGTAAGTTTAATTTTCTTTTGTCTGTAAGTCTTTTATTCGCTGCCGCGAGACAAACGCAAAGATAAGATTTTGATGCAAAATACAAGGTAATTTCCAGGAAAAACTTGTGAGAAGTGGTAGATAATTTCATCATCGCCCAGGGCAGATACCACTCACTGCACTTTATCATGGTGGTTCAGTCTGGTTTTGATGTTTTTCGTTTTGAGCGCAATTGCTGGTACTACGTCTTTTACTAGCTCTCTGCTATTAGGTGGCTGTTAGTTGATGACTTTTAGGCTCTGCTTCCGGCCTTGCTCAGAGTGAATTTCAATCAAAAAATCCATCGCTTCAGATTATCATACACAACTTCTGCTCTCATTTCAGATCTACCACTATGTGACTGGAAGATATGCAGCTGCTCATCAACTGCCGATGGCTTGAATCCATAACACAAACAACCCAACCTCTCATATCTTATATTTTACTTCAAATATATAAAATAATAAAATTCCTCTGCTACGTTACACATTTCCTAATAATTCGTGACAATGTATAATGAATTGAATCCATACCTAATATAATGGCTATTGGCTCTAAGAACATTGGCTTCTCCGTTGCAGCCAACTACAAATGCTGTTGTCAAAAGAAATTCAGCAAAAAGATATTTTCCAATAGCTATCCACAACCTAAATATCAAAGTTCAACCAAACAAATCTCAGTACTACAAATTGACATTGTCTTAGTTTTGTAATCTGTCATTGACCCCCTGCTAGACGTACACATTTCAGACAGGACAACAGATTTTTAGTTTTATTCGGGTCAAAATTGTTTAAGTCACTTTCTTCGGATGGGCGATAAGTTCAAAATCATCAACACTGCTATTTCATAGCAGTGTTGATGATTTCAAACATTTTTCAACAGTTTGCTCGCAAACCTGCATGCACAGGAAAAATGAGAAATACGATAATCCATCCAAAAAACGTCCACCCCGTTTCGGAACTGGTATCTGCACGAGAGGTCGTGGTTCGCCATATGGTTAAGCTGTATTCTCGGCTTTCCACTCCGGCAGGATAAAAATGAAATCCTATCCTATTCTCCCACAAATATATATCATGAAATATTGTCCATTTGGTAAATTTGACGAAAGCATTTTTCTTTGGGTGTCTGACTAGTAGAATAGCCGGCATTCAGCCAGTTTGTTTCAGGCTATGCCTCTGATGAATCCTTCTTATTCTTAATCTCAAAAACAAGTCCAGGAAGCTTTACCCTATTAGATCTTCAAGATAGGCGGGGTGCTCGGTTAGCTCAATCGGTAAAGCGTCGCTTTGAGCTACGCATCTCTGATTGACTTCACGCAGGTTCGAATCTCGTCAGGAATAGGGATTATATGCGAGAGGTCTGCTAGACGCCTCGTCGGTAATGGAGAAATACGATAATCCAAAAAACCTTCACCCCGATTCGGAACTGGTATCTGCACGAGAGGTCGTATGATTAAGCTGTATTCTCGGCTTTCCTCTGCCGTAGGATAAAAAATGATATCCTATTCTCTCGTGACCCATACCTAACAAAAAGGTATACTGACGGAAATTTTCTTATATTTCCTATATGTGTTCATATCATGCCAGGATATTGTTTGTGGTTCTTTTAGGTTGTGTGGTTTTTAATTCGTTAATAAATAGTAAATCACTGATGCAATAAATGATACACAAATATTTTGTGCTCGGTCTGTTTAGCCTTTTGACAGAAACAACTGACGAGCTAAGTAGCCTCCCCCACCCCTAAATACGCTAGTGAACAGAGGTAGTTTTGAATTGGCCAAACGCTCGGAAAACTTGGTCGGTCGCTGTTTTAATCAATATGTCAAAATTGATTGGAATGCTCTGATGATCTAGAAATGCTCATTGAATTTCTGAATGCCAAATATGGGTAAGTTACTGCTAAGACTCTTCAGTCACTACAATGGTCCGGACCCAAGGCACAGAAGTTGTCAAATCTTGGAAGGGGTATAAAAATTTTGACCTTGTGTTATGGATCAACCAGAAAGTGGTTTATGGTTTTACCATCGCCCAGGTCAGATACTACACCATGCGCTTTACCATGGCGATTTATTTCCGTTTGAATGTTTTCCGTATGGAGTGCAATTGCTGGTGTTACACGCCGGGTAGGATAGGTTATCGTGCATCAACGGCGCGTTTAAATTTTTGGTCTGTTTTAAAGATATTACCGAGCAAAATTTTGAAATCCTGACGGGGAGTCCTATCTCCACCTCAAATCAAGTTCGTTACGATTTCATAAATTAAATGTCTACTTTTATTATAAGCACCGTTCATATTGGTTTGCGGAAAACTATCGTCGGGTAAACATAGGTCAATACAAACGATATTTTGTCGTCTGGAATATGTGAGACGTTAAGAAGTTCATGCATCAGTATATTCAACGGATCTTCAATCGGAGAAAAATGTCCAGTCCAAAAGTCTGATTATATGCTAATATTTGTAAATCGTACATATAAATTCTTTAATCATGGAAATGGTGACAATAATAGTAATAATAAAAATAGAATATTTATTATTTTTATGAAATTAGCGATTTGATCCGATTCAAAAAAATATCTCATTCAGATTCGAATTCCAAATGATTCTGTTTCGCCCACCCTACTTATAACCTTGCTATCTATGGTCATGTAAACTAGCAAGTTCATATCTTTCAACAACACTAACCCTGCTTGCCTGTAAATGGTCGCTGGTACAAGAAAATGCTTAGGGTAATCCACTGGAAAAAGTGACTGTGAAAATGCTTCCAGAATCAAGAATTGAAATATATAATTTTTTATCGGAATTCACTCTGAGCTGTGCCTGAAAGGAACCCACAAAGGCCACTTAATTGCAAAGAACTACTAAAAGGTTTTGTAGTACCAGCATCTGCGCTGCACCAAACGGAACTGAACCGCAATGGAAAAATGCAATGCGAGGTATCTGCCCTGGGCGATCGCACCTACATGGCTAAAAACATACAATTACCGCCGAAGAACAACAAATTAACCGCAACTTTGTCACAGTGCATTCGAGTGTGGAAAGTTACGTAATGAAAAATAGAAGTAACTCAGAACAACATCATGATAAATATATATGAATCAGATAAAATTTTACAAGCGCATCTGTTTTTTGAGCACAAGACACTGATGGATCTCTTCAATTAGACATGGACCATCTGTGGTTCATGCTTGACAAATTAAATTTTTCGTCGTAATAAATGTGTATAAATGAGAAAAAAAATTGCTAACTTATCTTTTGTTGAGATTGAATCAAAATGGGTGGTGTCGATAAGACGCGGTCCATCTGAGGCTCATGCTTGACGAAATATAACTTCAGGTTCAGTAGATCAAATCAAGAAAAATTTTATTATATTTATATTTTTTATTTATTTATTTTACCTGAATACTAAGAAGTCGATTGAATGATCAGATACCATAAATTATCCCGATCAAACAGATCACGAACGTGTCAACGTGATAATGTTAGGTAACGTGAAACGATTAGGATTATTTTTATTGGTAATTTGGAACGTGTCAAGTTATCGTCGCTGATTGTGATATTTAATAGCGAAATGTATGTAATACGTGTTTTCTCAGAATTTTTTTTTTTTTTTTTTTTTTTTTTTTTTGAGAAGAATTCATAAATGTGTAGTAGAGACTTGTAAAAAGTAGCTTTGGCAATTCTATTTAAAGTACCCAGATTACATAGAATGCCTAGTTTATCCAGTGCTTTTACCTAGTTGCACGGATATCTGATTTACGTTGTTTAATATTTACCGAGTTTCCTGTTTGAAGTTTTACTCGGTTAATTTACTAGGTGAAATAGATAGATTTTCCTATTTTCCAATCGAACTGTGTGAAGAAAAAATATTTGCTACATACTTCCGTTATAAACCATTGGCCATTTGTAAATTTCAATATTTATATTTATTTAAAAAGCATTAAAAGCAGCGAAACAATGTACTGCTTAGTTTGGACAGTAAAAACAGGTCACCTAGCAATACTTTACGTAGTTTCAGAAAAAACTAATTCTTTGACGTTCAAAGTTAACGATCATAAGTTCGAGCTCTGGCGAATCCGTCTTTATAAGACACCCAATATTGATCATATTGTTGAATTTTTAGTTTTATTGCAAAATACAAGTAATTCAGTTTAATCTCCAAGGCTTATTTTTATCAGCTTCTATGCTCTGTTTTTTCTGTTTCGCAGTGATTTGCCCTATTACTTGGGAGAAAAAACCTTGCTCGCTTCGATAATTCGAATAAATTAGAAGCGTAATCATTCGGAACAGGTATGAAGATATTTTTTCATGGCTCATGGCTCTATGGCCTTTCGCTTAGAAGATAGTTAGTAGTGTTAAATTTCGCAGCAGCTTCTTTTTAAGTAAGTGACCGTCGAACCACTTGCCATAAGGAGCAAAAACTCGACCTAATCCGGTTTGCCGTGAAGCTTTGAAGTATTCCAACCACGACCCAGTCAGAAGAATTTTAATCGAGCAGGTCTGTCTTATTAGTAAAGATGATCCCTCTGGAACGTAAAGGCGCAGTATATCTGTGGCTAATGCTTTGCAAAGTGAAATTCTTGGTTGGGTCGGTATAAGACACCATGATGATTCGCTCAAAAAAAAAAAAAACTACAGAAAGAAAAGTATCAAGTCAAGCTGTTTTTTGCGTTTTTAATAATGCTGTTTGTTGCTATATTACATCGTTGCTATATTACATGGAAGAAGGATAAGTAGTTAGTTCCACGCTAACCTGTCCAAAAGCAGATTTTTATTAATTTTGAGCACAAAATGGTGATTTTTTTCAAAAAAGTTTAAAAAGGTCAAAATATATATTGCAGAACAGACATTGCAAAAGCGAAAATAGATACCAAGTTGTTACAGCACATTTTTTAACGTTCGATTCGCTTCAATTTCAGTCATCAAAAATGTCTTCACACAAACTAGATAGATATTATGAAGGTGATGAACTTGCAAAGATTTACGTTAAAGGCCGTCCTACATATCCGAAGATTATTTTGGAAAAAGTGATAGAATATTTGAATAAAGGAAAGACTATTGGTTGTGGAAAACGATGGGAAAATATGCTCGATGTTGGATGTGGTAGTGGACAGAACACTCATATGTATTCGTCATTATTCGATTCAATACTTGGTATCGATATCAGCGAATCTCAGATAAACATGGCTAACAAATTGAATGTAAATAGCAATGTATCGTTCCAGCTAGTCCATAATAATATATTGCCGGTGGATGACAAGAGCATCGATTTGATAACGTGCGCTTGCTCTGCACACTGGCTTGATATGGAAGTTTTTGAAAAATAATGTGAAAGAGTTTTAAAACCAGGAGGATGCTGTGCAATATATACATACGTTCCAACAGAAGCAAGAACAAGTAAAACCGTTTCTTTATCAGCAGCTCATTGCGATTTTTTACGTCGCATCAATGCCCATCCCTCCACGAGTGAGTTTTACGTCAAAATTTACGACGGACTGCGAACCGATACTAAAGAATGGATAAATGGCATCAAGCACGATCGCTTATACACTTTGAATGAATACAGAAATTTTTTTGCAAGCATTGGTGAATATTTTACTGGGAATTTTTCTCCGATTGACGATCCGTTGAATATACTGATACACGAAGTCAAACAACTTCTTAACGTCTCACATATTCCAGACGACAAAATATCATTTGTATTGACCTATGTTTACCCGACAATAGTTTTCCGCAACCTTATATGAACGCGGTTTAAAATAAAAATATACATTCTACATTTACTATACATTTTTAAGTCGTAACAAACTTGATTTTAGGCAGGCATTGGGCTCCCCACCAGGATTTCAAAATTTTAGGCAGAAATTCCCTTAAAATAGGCCCAAATTTTAACGCGCTGATGATGCACATTAGCCTATCGTACAAATTTTTTTGTTTTGATTTAGAAATGGCAAATTTTCGAAACACACAGCCAAAAATTTTTTACTTCCGTTCCACAATTTTTCAACCTTTGGTGCCTTCGGTCCGAACCATTGTTGTGACTGAAAAGTCTTAGCAGTGTTATCTATATTCAGCATTTGGAATTTCATTCAGTATTTCAGTATGTGTATTTCAGAGTGTAGGTTCGCGAGCAAACTGTGGAAAAAGATTGAAATTTTTCTGCCCATCCGAAGAAAGTGACATAAATATTGATGGCACCCGAAGAAAGCTAAAAATCTGTCGATAGACTATATTTTGATGTTGGAAATGAAAATTTTCATTTTTGGACATGGAAGGTAATTGAAAATATATTACTAAGTTTGATTATATGCTAATATTTGCAAATAGTAAATATAAATTCCTAACAGTAAGAATGGAATATTTGTTATTTTTTTATTTGGTCTGAATACTAAGAAGTCGATTACATGATCAGACACCATAAATTATCACGATCAAACTTACCGCAAATAGCTAGACATGCTGGGCTTGTGAAAACGTGACACGATTAAGGTTATTTTTAATGTTAGTTTGGAACGTGTCCAGTTACCGTCCAAGTCTATAGTGTTTTAGTTTTATAACGAAATTTATGTAATGCGTGTCACCTCAGAAGTTTTTTTCAGAAGAATTCATAAATGTGCAATAGGGACGAGTAGAAAGTAGTTTCGGCGATTCTAGGTAAAATACCCAGATTACCTAGTATACCTAGTTTATCCAGTACTTTTACCTAGTTGCACGAAGATCTGATTTACGTAGTTTAATATTTACCAAGTTTCCGGTTCGAAGTTTTACTTGGTGAATATACTAGGTGAAATAGAGAAACATCTCTATTTTTCAATCGAACTGTGCGAAGAAAAAATATTTGATTCATACTTCCGTTATAAAACCATTGACCATTCATTAATTTCAATATTTAAATCTATTAAAAAAGCATTAAATGCAGCGAAACAATGTACAACCTAGCTTGGATAGTGAAAATAGGTTACCTAGCAATACTTTACGTAGATTCAGAAAAAAACTAGGTTGACATCACTAATTCTTTGACGTTCAAAGTTAACGGTCATAAGTTCGAGTTCTGGCGAGTCCGTCTTCATAAGACACCCAATATTTATTATATTGTTGAGTTTTTAGTTTTATTGCAAAATACAAGTAATTCAGTTTTATCCCAAACTGTGGAAAAAGATTCAGAATCATCAATACTGCTATGCAATATCAATGTTGATGGTTTTGAAATTTTTTTGCCCATCAAAAGCTAAAGCTAAATTTGCCATATCACTTTAGGGGGAAAAAACCTTGCTCGCTTCGATAATTCGAATAAATCCGAAGTGTAATTAGTTCAAATCAGGCATGAGGATATTCTTTTATGGCTGTTAATCTATTTTTGTCAGCCTAACACAAAAGACGTTTTGTACGTGGGTGCGATGGTTAAACACTTTCACGTCACAGGTCTATAAATTCGGGTTCGAACCCCACTAAGCCCGGATCGTCACAACTTCCGTTCAGTAATTTTATTTTGCTAAGCATTAGCCACTGATGGACCGCGATTTGACAGCGTGATCCATCAGTGACTAACATTTAACAAAACAAGTCCTCTCGAAAAATTACATGGGTGATATGATTGTCCTGAATATTAATTTGAAACGCGTCCAGTTATTGTCCAAATTTATTTTTCAGCGTGAAAGCTTTGTGTATGTGGTGCGTATTTATCTCAAAGTTTTTTGTTTGGAATACCTTTCGATCCTCATTGATTCCAACTTCAAAATATACAAACCATTCAAGAATTAGTACATGGTTTTGCTATCGCCCAGGACTGATATTCCCCCATCGCACTTTACTATACGGGTTCAGCTGGGTTCGGAATGCTTTCGTTAAGAAGGTAGTTGGCAGTGTTAAATTTCCCACAAGCCTTTTTTTCAAGTAAGTGACCGTCAAACCACTTGTCACAAGAAGCAATAATGCGTCTTTTCATGTTAGGGCTAAATAAGTGTGGCCCGAGGTAACTCTGGAATCCACCTACGCAAAGTAGTTAGTTCAACATAAACCTGACCAAGAGCTGATTTTTATTAATTTTGAGCTCCAATTAGTGAATTTTTTCAAAAAAGATTAAAGCAATATTGTTTGCGTTCATAGATCCTAGCTAAATTGAAGCAAATTTCTCGTATATGTATTTTAAAATATATATTGCAAAAGAGACGTTGCAAAAGCAAAAATAGATACCGAGTTGTTACAATACATTTTTAGACGTTCGTTCCGCTTCAATTTCAGTCATCAAAAATGTCTTCACACAAACTAGATAGATATTATGAAGGCGACGAACTTGCTGAGTTTTACGTTAAAAGCCGTCCGGCATATCCGAAGATCCTTTTGGACAAAGTGATAGAATATTTGAATAAAGGAAAGTCTGTTGGTTGTGGAAAACGGTGGGGAAATATGCTCGATGTTGGATGTGGTAGTGGACAGAACACTCATATGTATTCGCCATTATTTGATTCAATACTTGGTATCGATATAAGCGAATCTCAGATAAACATGGCTAAAAAATTGAATGTAAATAGCAATGTATCGTTCCAGTTAGTCCACAATAATATATTGCCGGTGGATGACAAGAGCATCGATTTGATAACGTGCGCTTGCTCTGCACACTGGCTTGATATGGAACATTTTGAAAAAGAATGTGGAAGAGTTTTAAAACCAGGAGGATGCTGTGCAATATATACATACGCTCCAACAGAAGCAAGAACAAGTAAAACCGTTTCTTTATCAGCAGCTCATCGCGATTTTTTACGTCGCATCAACGCCCATCCCTCCACGAGTGTGTCTTTCGAGTTTTACGTCAAAATTTACGACCAACTGCGAACCGATACCAAAGAATGGATAAATGGCATCAAGCACGATCGCTTATACACTTTGAATGAATACAGAATTTTTATTTGCAAGCATTGGTGAATATTTTACTGGAAATTTTTTTCCGATTGAAGATCCGTTGAATATACTGATACACGAAGTCAAACAACTTCTTAACGTCTCTCATATTCCAGACGACAAAATATCATTTGTATTGACCTATGTTTACCCGACAATAGTTTTCTGCAAACCAATATGAACGCGGTTTAAAATAAAAATATAGATTCTACGTAAACTATACATTTTTAAGTCGTTGATTTGGGGTACAGATAGGAAACCCATCAGGATATCAAAATTTTAACGCGCCGTTGATCCGCAATAACATATATTTTGTCTTGTTCTAAAAAAGCGTGTAATACCAGCAACTGCACTGTAAATGGAAAGCATTCCGAACTTGAAACCGCCATGATAAAGCGCAGGGAGTAGTATCTGCCCTGGGCGGTGGTAAAACTATATACCCCTTCTTGATTGATCCATAACACACGAGGCCAAAATTTTTTTATAACTCTTCCAAGATTTGACAACTTCTGTGCCTTGGGACCGGACCATTGTAGTGACTGAAGAGTCTTATCAGCGTTTTCCGTATTTGGCATTCAGAAATTCATTGAGCATTTCTAAATCATCAGAGCATCAGAGCACATTTTGATTAAAACAGTGACCGGTCAAATTTTCCGAGCGTTTGGCCAATTCATAACTACCTCTGTTCCACAGAGTATTTAGGGGTGGGGGAGGCTACTTAGCTCGTCAGCTGTTACTGTCAAAAGGCTAAACAGACTGAGCGCAAAATATTTGTGCATCATTTATTGCATCAGTGAACTACTATTTATTAACGAATTAAAAACCAAACAACCGACAAGAACCACACACAATATCATTGCATGATATAAATACATATAGGATATATAAGAAGAAAACTTCCGTCAGTATAACTTTTTGTTAAGTATGGGTCACAGATAGACGCCAGCCATCTTAAAGATCTGACTGGGTAAAACTTCCTGGACTTGTTTTTGAGATTAAGTATAAGGAGAATTCATCTGAGGCATATGGAAGAATGTAGGCTACTCTGCTACTCGGACACTCAAAGAAAAATGCTTTCGTCAGAGGAGGATTTTTCAAATAGTCAATATATCATGATATATATTTGTGGGAAAATAGGATAGGATATAATTTTCATCCTGCAGGAGAGGAATGCCGAGAATACAGCTTAACCACATGGCGAACCACCACCTCTCGTACAGATGCCATTCCCGAATTGGGGTGATGTTTTTTTTTTGTTGGATTATCGTATTTCTCATTTCTCCTGTGCACGTAGGTTCGCGGGCAAATTGTTGAGAAATGTTCGAAATCATCAATACTGCTAGCAGAGTTGATGGTTTTGAACCTTTTCACCCATCCGAAGAAATTGACACAAACATTTTGGACACCCGAAGAAAACTAAAAAACTGACACCCTAACCTAGAATATCTACGTGTCTACCATGGGGTCAATGACAGACTGCAGAAATAAGACATGTTCAATTTGTTGTACTGAGATTTGTTTGGTTGAACTTTGATATTTAGGTTGTGGATAGCTATTGAACAATAGCCCTTTTGCTGAATTTCTTTTGACAACAGCATTTGTAGTTGACTCCATCATAGGAGCCAATGTTGTGAGAGTCAATAAGGCTTTCAGGCAAAATAAAATTTGAATTTACACAGTATTAAAGAACTTGATTGGATACGATGGTGTAATTCCGGTCTAGTACAAAGATTTTATTTATTTGAAACTTGATTATGCAACAACAACAAAACAACATGTGACTCCGCAGTGAGTCACGCTTTCTCGATTGCCCCTGTGGAAATTCTAAGAAAGCGTTTGCAATTGCTCTGTAGTTTAAGTTCCTGTTGTCATAAATCAATACTTCTTCTGAACCGTGCTTTCTCGGATCATGCTTAACAAATTTTATTCGAGTATATCATTTCTCTAGCGATGTTGTCTTTGAAAGTCTATTTCTCGACAGCGGCATCTTCGCTCTTAGGTTATGGATCCCTTACGCGATGACATAGAAGAAGGATAAGTAGTGGGTTCCACGTAAATCTGTCCATGAGCAGATTTTCATTAATTTTAAGCTCAAAAAATGGTAAATTTTTAAAAAAGTTTAAAGCAATATTGTTTGCGTTCCTAGATTCTAGTTTGTAACATGGTACGTGTATTTTAAAGAATTTATTGCAGATCAGACATCGCAAAAATAAAGATAGAAACTGAGTTGTCATAGCAACCCTTTGAACGTTCTTGCAATTTCACTCATTAAAAATGTCTCCATACAAACTCAATAGATATTATGAAGGCGACGAACTTGCAGAGTTTTACGTTAATAGCCGTCCGGCATATCCGAAGATCCTTTTGGACAAAGTGATAGAATATTTGAATAAAGGAGAGACTGTTGGTTGTGGAAAACGATGGGAAAATATGCTCGATGTTGGATGTGGTAGTGGACAGAACACTCATATGTATTCGTCATTATTCGATTCAATACTTGGTATCGATATAAGCGAATCTCAGATAAACATGGCTAAAAAATTAAATGTGAATAGCAATGTATCGTTCCAGTTAGTCCATAATAATATATTGCCGGTGGATGACAAGAGCATCGATTTGATAACGTGCGCTTGCTCTGCACACTGGCTTGATATGGAAGTTTTTGAAAAAGAATGTGAAAGAGTTTTAAAACCAGGAGGATGCTGTGCAATATATACATACGTTCCAACAGAAGCAAGAACAAGTAAAACCGTTTCTTTATCAGCAGCTCATCGCGATTTTTTACGTCGCATCAATGCCCATCCCTCCACGAGTGTGTCTTTCGAGTTTTACGTCAAAATTTACGACCAACTGCGAACCGATACCAAAGAATGGATAAATGGCATCAAGCACGATCGCTTATACACTTTGAATGAATACAGAAAGCTTTTTGCCAGCACGGGTGAATATTTTACCGGAAATTTTTCTGCGATTGAAGATCCGTTGAATATACTGATACACAAAGTCAAACAACTTCTTAACGTCTCACATATTCCAGACGACAAAATATCATTTGTATTGACCTATGTTTACCCGACAATAGTTTTCAGCAAACCAATATGATCGGCGCTTATAATAAAAAGTAGACTTTTGATTTATGAAGATTTTCAAAAATCCTAATCGAATAGGAAGTCTGTACAACAGAACTCCCCACCAAGGTTTCAAAATTTTAGGCTGCAATATCTTTAAAATAAGCCAAAATGTTAAGGCGCCGTTGAAGCACAATAACATATCGTGCATATTTCTGGGTTTGTTCTGAAATAGCGTGCAAATTCAGCAACTGCACTCTAAACGGAAAACATTCCAAACGCAACTAAACGGTCATGGTAAAGTGTAGGGAGTAGTATCTGTCCTGGGCGATGGTAAAACCTTATATTCCACTTCTTGATTGATCCATAACACAATGCCAATTTATACCCCTCCCAAGATTTGACAATTTCTGCTGCCTTGGGTCCGGACCATTGTAGTGACTGAAAAGTCTTAGCAGTGTTATCTATATTCGGCATTTAGAATTTCATTCAGTATTTCAGTATGTCTCCTTCAGAGTGTAGGTTCGCGAGCAAACTGTGGAAAAAGATTGAAATTTTTTTGCCCATCCGAAGAAATTGACATAAATATTGATGGCACCCAAAGGAAGCTAAAAATCTGTTGATAGATTATATTTTGACGTTGAAAATGAAAATCTTCTTTTTTGGACATGGAAGGTAATTGAAAATATATTACTAAGTCTGATTATATGCTGATATTTGCAAATAGTAAATATAAATTCCTTAATTGTACAAATGGATACAATAATAGTAAGAATGGGATATTTGTTATTTTTATGGAATTTATACTTCACTTTTTATTGGAATTCACTCAGAGCAGTGCTTAAAGGAACGAACAAACGGCCACATAATTGCAAAGAGCTACTTAAAGATGTAGTAGTACCAGCATCTGCGCTGCACCAAACGTAACTGAGCTGCCATTGTGTGGTATCTGTCCTGGGCAATGGTAAAACCATCTACCACTTATTTGCTTTGTTTCAGTCGCCTATGACGACACGCAGGAAATACGTTAGGATTCTTCTAAAACCAGTACCTACAGGGCTAAAACACACCTTTACCGCAAAAGATCAATAAATTAACCGCAACTTTCTCGCATTGTACATTCGAGTGCGGAAAGTTACCTACCGGTAATGAAAAATAGAAATAACTCAGAACAACGTCATGATAAATATATATAAATCAGAAAAAAACTTTGCAAGCGTATTTTTTGTTAGGCATGACTCAATATGGGTCGTGTCAATAAGACGCGGCCCATCTGTGGCCCATGCTTGACAAATTAAATTTGGTCGGGAAAAATTTACCAACACCATATTGAATGTGTAAAATAACAGAAAAATATTTGGCAAGCGTATCTTTTGTTAAGCATGAGTCAATGGATCGTGTCGATAAGACGCGATTCATCCGTGGCTCATGCTTGACAAAATATGACTTCGGATTTAGTAGATTAAATCAAGAAAAAAAAATTTAAAGGAAATTTTAATATATTTATATCTTTTATTTATTTTTTGATCTGAATACTAAGAAGTCGATTATATGATGAAATACCGTAAATTATCACGAACAAACTTACCGCAAATAGCTAAAATAGATAAATTGTTCTATTTTTCAATCGAACTGTGTGAAAATTTATTCATAATAATAAAAGCCACGGTGTAGTTTGTGAATATATCGTTAGCATTGCCGATATGCTTTGACCTGTCATACCCTTTGACCTGTCAACTCACAATGGCGGATCCGGAAAAAAAATTAGGGGAGAGCATATTTTTCAAAAATGCAAACTCAGGCTTTCAAATCAAAAAAAAAGATAAGCGTGCCAGAGGCGCGCAAAACCGAACAAAAGTACATGTTTTAAGATCGAAATAGACGTTATCAGACAAGTCACGATACAGACAACGAGGCATGTCTATGTTTTACTTTCCTGCATTTTAAACCAGATAGCATAAAACTGCATTACTTAGATCTAAGATGTTGGTGATGTTTCTGGCGGTGACCAGATTTCACAAATAAGGCTGTTTTGAACATTTGTAGTTGGTACGGTTCGAAATTGCTGCCTAGCGAATCGTACTTGTTTTCGTACAAGTACGAAATTTATTACGATAAATTAAAATAATAATCGAACTTATTTTCGTACCGGTACGAAGTTCGGTATGATGTACGAAAAAAATAATATCGTAAGGTACGGTACGATGTTGGGTACGAAATTATTTTGCTGGTTCGAAGTACGACAAGATTTCTTACCGTACTACCACTTGGACTACTACTCTTGAACCTCAAAATTTTCAATTAGAAATCTTATGTTGGGTATTATCAAAATATTGCATATTGAAAATATTTCTCCAAAATTCCCGCTTATTACGTAGGATGTACCAATAAATAAATGCGCTCTGCAGACGCCCGGAAATTTTGAAATAGATCCGAAAAGCTTGCTTTTGAAGGTTTGGTTAAGTAACATAAAATGTAAGATTTTTTCTGATAAACAAAAATACAGATTCACATTACACAGACATATAAGTTCAAAGACCCAGCCCAACTCGGTGGCTCAGTCGATTAAGCGCGATCGTATTGTCCGATGCTTGACGGTTTCACCACCGAGTGTGCCCTTCAGCAAGGCAATTCGCGAGTAGCTGTAAAAAAGAACAGATACACAGTCACTACAAAGGTCCTTGCCTAACAGTTGTTGGGTATAAGCCCCCGGTAGGTTCGCGGAAAAAAAAGAATCTGGTTTAAAGAACCAGATTCGGGACGATCCAATTCGAAATGATACGAGTCTAGATTCGGTTAGAAATTCATGAACATAAAAATTGCAAACTTAAGTTTTCACTCTTTAGGCGAGGCCTCTAGAATTGTGTAAACAAATTTTCTTTCACGTAAGAGACAACTGAAGACAGGCAAAAAATTTTTCAAGAGATTTTTTCTACTACCCAGAACAGATACCACTTACTGCATTCCACCTTGGTGATTTAGTTGTGCATTAAATGTTTTCAACTTATTGTTACTGATTTATCAACCTTGCTGTTTCCAAAGCGATTTGAAGTGTATTCTTCCATTCGCAATATTAAAATAATTTTCCTCTAATAAAAGCCGCATGTCATTCTACAATCTGCATAAATCTTTGTTCAAAAGCTATTTTCCATCCTTCACCCTGCTGCTTTCAAATCGATTTAGTGTATTCTTTCATTCGCAATATTGAAATGATTTATCTTTAATAAAAGACCGCATGTTATTCTACATAAATCTTTGTTAAAACTTATGTTCCATCTTGTACCTTGTTGGTTTCATATCTTTTTAAAGTGTATTCTTCCATTCGCAACATTAAAATGATTTCTCTTTAACAAAGACCGCACGTCATTCTACATAAATCTTTATCCTTAACTGATTTTCCACCCTGTACCTTGCAGCTTTCAAATCGTTTTAAAGTGTATTCTTTGATTCGCAATATTAGAATGATTCATCTTACCGCATGCCATTCTACATAAATCTTTACTCGAAACTTATTTTTTACTTACTCCTTATTTATTTTTCATCCAGTTCGAAACTTTAGGTAATATATGTCAGAACTATGTAATGTAGGTAGAACCATGTAGGAACGAGCTTGAAATAATCCTACCTTATTTCCTGCGTGTCGAAAGAGACGACAAAAGGAAAACAAAAAAATGATAAATGGTTTATCATAGCCCAGGTCAGATACCACTCGCTGCACTTCACCATAGCGGTGTAGTTCTGTGTTGAAAGTTTTCCGCTCAGAGTGCAGTTGCCGGCACTTCATCTTGTAGTAGCTCTTTGACATCTGAGGGGCCGTTGGTTCTTTTAGGCATCGTTTCCGGCTTTGGTCAGAGTGAACTTCCGTGAGAAAAAGTGATAGATGTATTCGCACAGCCATAATGTCTACAGTAGTGTCGATATAAACCATGTCCAAAGACGCTTCAATACACACACTCCTTATCGGAGCTGTTCGATTTTATTTTCTAATAACAGTGCAATAAAAATTTGGTTTTCAATTCAAAGTTGGTCGATTAATATAAGATGAAAAAATGAATATGTTATCAATGCTTAAATACAATTGATACCTTTTTTAAATAAAAATAGTCGGGAGGAAAAGCCTTCATCCGTTAAACGCAATCTAGTGGTTATCCTATTTTGGCATCAAAGGTTGGAGAAATTTGGTTCAAGACCAGGCAAGTCGAACCTGTTAATCCATGCTCACAGCACTACCCAGAATGTAGTTATTTAGTTGGACGAGCTTGGCTGAAACGGGTGGATCATACTTTCAACAACTACGTCTAACACTCTTGGTCAAGTGAAACTAGCTACTTAAGTCCTTCTTCTATGCCTTTGTGAGAGTGTATTTGTATCCTTTACGCAAAGATGCTATAAAAAGAATATAAACTAACTAGACAAGAGGTTCAAGAGTATTTTTACACACATACTCAAATTTATTTTTGTAACATTTTTTCTGACCGAGATCGGACCATCATTTTAAATATTACCACGAAAAAGCATCAGTTGACAATATTTCATTTCTCCACTGGTTATACGCATGATTGAAAGTTCATTAAATTAACACTGCAACCCCATTTCCACACCAGGACTATAATCTTATAAGACTTTTATATTGTCAAGTGTCAACTATCGCTTTTTATTGTCAGTTTTGAAAATGCTTGACAGAGTAATTTTGATCACAAAAATAAATTTGTGTAGGTGTGTAGAAAAGTTCTTCAACTCCTTGTCTACGTTAAACTCAGTTCGCCTATAAGTGGTTGTTGTTACAGGGTAATCCACTCTCAAACAAGTGGCTATAAAAATTATTCTTCGGTTTAAGCAAAGCTTTCATTATAACCCTTATGCTTACCATGGCATAAACATGCCACATCGCAGGTTGAAGATCTCTGGTTCAAATCTCAGCAGCTCCGTCATGGCATGCTAATTACAACCCAGATCGTAATAACTTGGGCAGGCTCAGCCAAACTGGTAATATCGAATCTTTCAAACCACACTAACCCTGTTAGTCTCTAAGTGATTTCCTTTCATTTTGGTTGATTCAAATGTATCAAATTGTGCCAACCTTCATCGTGAGATGATGTACAACATCATCAACACAACAAGAGGTATAATAGCATATTTTAACAATTAGTACACGATACCCAACTTTAAGCGAACTTGGAAGCAAAAAATAAACATACAGGATATAATTCAAACTATCTGCATAAAAACTCTTGTCGTAGCTAAATTATTTGCTAAGACATCCAAAATTATGATCTTCCTTTGCCATTTTTCCTTTTCGATTCTGGCATTAGGTTTTTGTTATTTCTAATTGGTACATTGTAAAACAATGGATCTGCGGTCGCAGGCCTACAAATGAGAACTCCTTCGCCTTTTTCTGGCCCAGTTTTCACAAGTCCTTTTCTTTGCTGCGATGCACTTTGAGGTCTCTGTCGATTTTTACGTAGATTTTTGTGTTTTTCTGCTATCATTACTTTGTGTTGACGTCGAACTGAATCTTGTGTGGCTTTATCCGCTAGAGGGCCGACCCATGGTGCTGGATTTTGATACGAAGGTGCTGGGTATTCGTTCAATGACCCTGTTAAGAAATAAATAATATTTTTATACTATTTCGAATATTATTTATTGCAAATGCAGAATATCAAATGGATTCTGAATTCATTCTTTCTCTGTAGGCCTCAGATTACAACTCAACATATTTCCTGAGAGGGAACTAGATAGAGTCACAGACAAGTGGTAGATGGTTTTGCAATCATCCAGGACAGGTCACAAATAATTAACTACAAGATAGCTGTCCAGACCTTAAATCTTGAGAGGATTTTGCGGTGAAACCGTGTGAACTTTTTTTGGCCTCTTTGTTAAGAAAATAAATCATTTTGACAGTCAAAACTAGGCATACAAATGTTGGGAGGGGACTGTCCCCTTCTTCAAAGTTCTTTGGAAAGACTTACAGGGTGACATAACACATCATACGGGAGACCTATGCAATTTACGAATCGTATAGTTTCTATAAATCTGGCCACTATCAATATTTAATCAAGCATTTACCTTGTCGTGGAGAGGCAATTTGTTTTTCATTAACTTTTTTCAGCCATTCCTGAAAACACTCTTCGTTCTTTCTTCTCTTTTCCTCCTGTCTCTGTTTTTCTTCAAGCCTCTTCCTTCTTTCCTAGTAATTGAATAGAAAAATATTTCAATCCTATTCTTTCATTCCGTTTAAAAAAAAGATAAATTAATTTTTTATTAATGGAATTCGATCAAAAAAGTAATGACTAAAAGGAACCAAACAACGGCCACTCAATCTCAAAGAGCTACTCCAACATATACAAACAAATGCACTTTGAGTGGAAAACATCTAAATCAGAACTGAACCAATATGGTAAAGTGCAGTGAGTAGTATGTTATGGTGATGGCAAAATCATCTACACTAGGCCATTATGCCATTAGGAAAGTCGAGAATGCAGCTTATCCATATGGCGTACCACGACCTCTTGTGCAGATACCAGTTCCGAATCAGGGTGAAGGTTTTTGGTTATCGTATTTCTCATTTTTCCTGTGCATGGACCTGGTTGGTGGAGGAAGCCGTAAGCAGCGCTTACATGAACCACAGTGCACCGGCGAGGTGTTCAGCAGACCTCTCACATACAATCATCTCTCATGGGATTCGAACCTGCGTCATGATGATCAGAGATGCGTAGCTTGAAGCGTATTCCCAACGCTTTACCAATTAAGCTTACCGGACAACCCTAAATTGAATGAATTACCTCTCAGCAGGGCCCTGTACAAGCGGTTACTTACCGGTAGTAACAAACAAGGTTAGTGTTGTCGGTAAAAACAATTTTTCTAGTTCAGTCGAGGCTAGCTAATTTACCACATCTTGCCAGTGGTGAGAAGGAATAAACGAGTCATATTCACGGGACCCGAACCCAGAGTGGCAGAATCTTGATTTTCTTCGGGTGTCCAAAATATTCATGTCATTTTCTTTCGGTATATAACAAAGCTTCAAAACCATCAACACTGTTATTTTATTGTAACCCTGTCCGTCCATAAGTGGCCGTTGTTACAGGGCCTTAGACAGGGCGATCCACTCTAAGAAGTGACTATAAATGAATAATAAAAAATTCATATCAGTATTGATGATTTTGATCCTTTCTATACAGTTTAGTCACTACACGACATTTAATTCTTCTAATCACAGATAAATCATTGATCATTGTCAAATTTTCTTCTGATGGAGCCCATAATCCTCAGGTGTCCGAGTAGCAGCTTAAACCCGACAAGATCTTCAACCTGCTATGCCAACATGAACACCACTAGGTTTAGGACTAGCCGTCAGGTCAGATTTGCTTTAGGAGTGATCAACCCACCTTTTCTTTTTGCTCTCTCTCAATTTCTTCTCTCTTTTCCACCCATCTTTCGTACGCTTGCTTTGCTTTCATGTCAATCTCTCTCTTCTTTTGTAATTTTATTTCTTCTTTTATCATTTTTTCACGTTCTTCAAACTTCTTTTGTAGTTTCATCTAAAACAGATGTAAAGAATTTTTTTTTTTCATTTTTTTTTATTGAAATTCACTCTGAGCAAGGCCAGAAGCAGTGTCTAAGATAAACAAACTAACGGCAACTCAATAGCAAAGAACTAATACAAAATAAAGTACCAGTAACTGCACTCTAAGCGGAAACATCACATATGAAACTAAACCACCTTAGTACAGTGTAAGGAGTGTTATTTGCCCTGGGCGATGATAAACCATCTACCACTTCTTTGTTTCCTTTTAGTCGTCTTTTACGACGCCTGAAAATACGTTACGGATTATTCTAAAAGACATTATTGAAGTCATGCTTCGCCAAGCAATTCTGAAATGTCCAGTTCTGTACCAGGACAATGTGTCCTATATCACTTGACGCCATCATGATCAAGGCTATGGGCACGGATGTCCAGAACAAATCAAAAATTAAAAAATAGTGAAATTCTTGATTTATGATATATTTCTCAACAGTGGCTTTAGAGCTGGTTGCCATGACGGTAAATACCGGTATCCAGTTTTCCACAATATCGTATCACATCAATCTTTGCAATGCTATTTTTCCGTAACACGGAAAGTTTATGTCACACCACCTAAAATGGTTACAGGTTGATACAATATCGCACAGAGTATTAACAAGCGCCTCTAGCCCACTTACACTAGCTATATATATATTCACAGTTCATCGCAGGCTTATTACCATAGCTATGTTCAAACTTTGACACTATCTATATTTTTTATTGAAATTCACTCTCAATTAGGCAAGGCTGGGAGCAGAGCAAAAAAATAACTAATAGTCCCTCAAGTGGCAAAAAGCTACTACTGAACTGCTATGGTAAAATGCAGTGAGTGGCATCTCCCCTGAACGATGGTAAAACCACTTCCTTACCTTCAGCATTTTCTCCTCGCACCATTGCTGATGTCTTATTTCAGCTCTTTTCTTTAATTCTTCCTTTTCAATCCTTTTTCTTTCCTCTGCTTCTTTTTCCTCTTTTTCAGTTTGTCTCTGTATGAAATATTCATGAGATTAGTTCTGGCATGGGTACCTTTTGAATTCGTTAAAGAACCGAATCGAGACTCAAACTCGAATCCAGCCTTACAATAAAAAAATAATAACATCTTTACAGGTATTAGATAAAATTGCCATGTTGTATTTCTTGCATGTAGTACGAGGGAGTAAGCGGTTATACCATTGCCCAGGGCAGATACCACTGACAGTACTTTATTATAGCAGCGTAGTTTTACTTGGAATGTTTTCTGCTTAGATTACGGTTTCGGGTACTAAAGAGGCCATAGCTTGGTTGCCTTCGGGTGTCCGAAATGGTGAATTCAATTTCTTTGGACATCCATAAAAAAGATTCAAAATCATCAACACTGCTATTTCATAGCAGTATTGATGATTTTGAGCCTTTTTTGTAGTTTGGTTGATACCAGACACTCAAAGAGGTATTTTGATCTTCTTCTTAACATTTATATCATGACAAATGGCACATTTGCTAAATTTTCCTCTGATGGTTTCCATTTTCATTTGGGTGTCTCAGTAGGAGAGTAGCTGACATTCTGGGTGGCTGGTTGTACTGTTGCCCAGTACCAATACCACTTACTGCTCTATATTGTGGCAATGCAGTTTTGCTTAAGATGTTTTCAGCATAGAAATGAAATGAATGTCCAATATGAATCAAATATTCGTATAAATTTGAAAATCAACATATTCGATTTATTTTACAATAGTAAAAATTTTGATGTTATATATATTTCAGAATAGTGACTACAAAAATTTGCTGATTTTATTGTATAAATCGGTACAAATGAAACAGAAAAGTCCATTTTTGCTCTTCAAATTGATATTGATTCATAGAACAAAAGAAATTGAGACCTGGATTTCTAGATTTTGCAAATGATATTTTCTCTTAAAATAGTTCTAATGCGTTTCTTCATAAAAAACATGGTCAGAACTTATTCGATATTTCATATTCAAAATAATTTGTTAATAATGTATTCGAAAAAGTAAAATATTCGGTTTTGGTCATCTCTGGTCCTGACGTAGGTTCTAATCCGGTGGAGGATGTGGATTATATGCGACAGGACACCTCAGCGTCGCCGGTGGTCAACGTAAGCACTGTTCATGGCTTTTTCATCAATCAGGTCAATGCACAATGAAAAACGAGGTAAATGTTAAGCCAAAATCTTAGACCCCGATTTGGAAATGGTGCCTGTATATAAGGTCGTGGCTTGCTATGTGTTAAAGTCGTATTCTTAGCATCCCCCTTCCACAGGCTAAAAATAAAATCCTAGCCTAACCACGACTTGCCTATAAGTAACAGCCGATACAGGGTTATCCACTTAAAATGAGTGTCTGGGAAAAAGTGAAACATAAATTAATAATCCATTATTTAACCATCCGTACTTGCTCTTTTATTTTCTCTCGTTCTATCTGCAACTTCTTGACCAACCAATCTTCCCACACACTTAAATCCTGTCTGCTGCCATCTTGTGGCATTTTCATCAAGTCTTTCGTGGTATCATGAGAATCTTGAACTGAAAAGATAACGAAATATTGCATTTGACATCAGACCATTGATGGCCAAATTAGAAATTAGGGTGCCCAGTTAGCTCATTGGGGCACCCGGTTATATCCTTCGGTATGGTGTTGGGAATACGCTTATACGCTTCGAGTTACGCATTTCTGATCATTAAGACACATGTTCGATTCTTGTGAGGGATGATAATCACTCCACCAACCAAGTCCATGCACCGAAAAAAAGAGTATATGATAAGCAAAAATATTTCTTGCATATAGTACGTTTTGCTTGGAATATTTTCTGCTTAGATTGCGCAACTCATACAAAGATCTCTAGCACAGCATAACAGAAAGCCAGCTACTCTGCTACTTAGACACCCGAAGAAAATTGGAAACCATCAAAACAAAATTTAGCAAAACGGACACATTGCACGATAATTCTGTGATTAGAAGATTTAAATGCGTTGCAGCCACTCATAGACGGTCACGGTTAGAATTGCTGGTAAGGTATAAGGTATTAACTTTTCATGTTCGGCTTGGCCTACCCAAGTTTTTACACCCTGGGTTGAGTGGGGCACATTGATTAACGAGCCGGACTCGGCGGGGCTAAAAACTTAAGATTTTCAAGCTGCGATGCCAATATGTTTAACCACTAAGCCATCGTACCCACAATCTACTATCAATGTACTATCAGATTTATGTTTTTACTATTCGTGTACAAATTCTAACAACAAAAATTTCCATCACATGATATAAATAGGTATTACTAATGAAAATTTTGGTCCTGCACAAATAAGACTTTTTTTATTGAGCAAGGCCGGAAGCAGTACCTAAAAGCACCAACTAACGGCCACTTAATAGCAAAGATCTACTATGAGATGTAGAACCAGCAACTGCACTCTAAGCAAAAACATCCTAAATAGAACAGAGTCTACATGGTAAATTGCAGTGAGTTGTATCTGCCCAAAATTGGAACTTGGGAATAACGGCACTAAGTTTTCATCTCGAGTCAATATATATATTCTTACCTTTCATAGGAGAAACCTGGCGAGGAATATGTTTTTTCCGCTGAGGTGGGGATGAGGGTATTGGTGCAGAAGAAGGAGCCGAAATGTTGCTTCTCGGTGGCTGGTCTTGGTGATAACGAGTTGTTGATGCATATTTCGGTGGTGGAATTCTGGAAATAATCAACAAATGAAACAAAAGTAATTAAAACAAGACAGTGTGAATACAGAATCAAAGTTAATCAAGAGCTAGCACCCAGGCTGGCAGAATCTTAGTTTTCTTCGGGAGTACGGAATTTTTATGTCACTTTCTTTAGATGTACAAAAAAGCTTCGAAACTATCGATTTCATATGCATTTTATACAGTTTGGTTAGTAGTACCAGACACTCAAGAATAGACATTTGAACCTTCTATCCCCAGATATGCCATGAAATATCACCTATTTGAGAAATTTTCCTCTGATGGAACCCATTTGCTTCGGGTGTCTGAGTAGAAGAGTAGATGCCATTCTGCCACTCTGCTGGGGTAAAAAGTAAACAAAATGTGCCTCCCATTCCTGCAAAGTCTGAAATAACATGCCTTTCATTCCTATTTCTGTACTTTGTTTTTGAAAAGTTCGAAGCACACATGCAACGAGTGGGAAGAAGGCACCATATATCATTTAGATATACATCAGCCAGACTGTTACCAGATTTCATATAGTAATGTTCTAGGTTTTCTTTTAAAAAAGAAACTATTTTGATAGTCTAATTGTTGTGCTATGGTTTGTTATAGCCATAGTGAGAGTAGTATAGTGTTATAGTAGTTTAATATTACGACATGTTATTATTACAGTATTAAAATTATTTTCAAAAGGTACAAATTTTCAAAACAGTATTTTATTTGACTGTGAGTTTTCTCTGAGATTCAAGGAATTTCTTTGTGATGCAACAATAGGAAATTTTCCGACGGGCCGGCCAGCTGGCTACAAACATACAATCGTGCCATACCTTGTTCAGCTGTTCCTTTTAGATTCTTTTTTTGAAAATCCACTTCGATTAACTTTTCTTGAGCGTTTACTAAGTTTTATTAATGGGAGCACGCATGCACTTTGAACAGCACGCCGCACACCAATTCATCATGTCTTGCATGAGCGAAATTTTGTCAAAAACTGGGATGTTTGATTCGTAGTTTTTTTATAGCCACTTCTTCGAGTGGATCAATCTGTCCATGGCCCTGTAACAGCGGCCACAAATAGACGGACAGGGATACAATTACTGGAAAGATATGATCTTTTCCTGTTCGGCTTAGCCTACCCAAGTTATTACATCCAAGGTTGAGTGGTGGGTATGGATAAGTGAGCCGGACTCGCCGGGACTGGAACCCAAGATCTTCAACCTGCGATGCCAACATGTTTAACCGCTAGACCATCGCGCCCCCTAGATATATTGTTTTAATATTTGAATAAATATTTAATGTAAAAATTTAGGAAAAAAATTAAAACTGAATAACAAATCATGTTTGTACAAAAAACAAATCTATCTAAAATTCTGAGGGAAATATTGAAGGCTAGTTGGCACGCCTTATGGTTATGCCGGGTTCTCATCTTTCTTCTCCCACAAAATAAAATCCCAATGTTAACTCAGATAAACAGGCATTTTTGTTCAAATCGGGCATGAACCGGATTTCCAGTGCCCATTCAGTATTATTTACAAAGAAATGACTATCACGTTCATGACCATTTCTGCGACTTTTACTTTATGCCACAGGCTACAAACGCAAATAAGTTTTCGGAATTTTGTGCAATGTAACTATAGTTCTGTGAATTCTTATTCAATTTCTGTTACACTGCGTTTTCATAATTTGAAACAGGTACGGTAAGTTAAGATTCAGCGAAGGGTACCGGTACGAAATGACCAATGATAATTTAGGCTATTCAAGGTACCGTACGAATTGACCAGGGTAGTCCAACGTTACCAATTGATTTTCACTCATACATCTTGTGCAAACATGCTTTGAGCGAATTTCAATAATACCGGTACAGGGTACCGGTAACGGGTCTCATGAAGTTTAGTACCATATATCCGATTATCATAAAAAATTCCCATGTTGGAAGCGACTCATCCTAACCCGGGAGGCAATGCCAGATACTTGCAGCATTGGCGCCCCCTAGTTAGGATGAGAATATTCTGCCACTTTTTATTTGATGACATTCGGGAATATGGTATGGTACTAAACTTCACTAGACCCCCGGTAACCTACGCTGTACGGTACCTGTATACAATAATAAATTATACCGGTACTGGTATAGTATTAGATCCTGAGTTAAACAGGTAAAATTCAGTTCACCAGACTGTTAAAACAGTATAGAATATATGAAATTACTTTTTAGATGAGCTGAACGATGACGATTTGAACGCCTCTGAAGGTGACTTGAAATCAGTGGAAGAACGAAATCTTTCGCTCAATTCCTCGCCAGAACTTTCGAAGGAATCACTGTATCCAGCACTCTCTGCTCGACGAACTGGCGATAACAGATCATACGTATCATCCAAGTCCTCTCGATCCATAACTTACTCCGTGAACACTCCGTAAATCATTCAATTTACATTAAAACCCAAATCCCTGACGCTGAACTGAGCAGTGAACAGCAAAATCCAAACGTGTAAAATGTAAATATTATGATGCTTTTCACGCCTCAATAAACTAGCTGTAGCGATTCCGAAATTTTATGACGGTTGGTAACTATCAGCTAGAGGCAATAGTAAGCTGTATCAATAATCAACTTATATCGATTTTTTGTTTAAAAAATTGACAAACAGACTTCGTTTTTAAGCGCAAAAATCCAAAAAGAGTCAATTCAAAGCGGCACTATATATTCGAGGTCAGGTGTGATTATATACCGCACCGTCCCATAAAAAAATGAGAAATACGATAATCCAAAAACCGTCATCCCGATTCGGAACTGGTATCTGAACGAAAGGTCGTGGTTCGCCATATGGTTAGGCTGTGTTCTCGGCTTTCCTCTCCTGCAGGAGAAAAATGATATCGTATCCTGTAATTGCTCTTTTAAAGTTTTATTTTCTTAAAACATACAGACACTTTCGAACAAAGATAAGGTGAGTGTGATCACTGGGGCTGGAACTGGACGAAAGAGGGGGCCTGGATCTTTAAGTTTTGGAAAGACGAGGGGTATATTCATCAATATTATTCGATTTGGTTATTCAAACTAATTCGAGCATAGAAGATTCGAATTATTTGTGAATCGACCATAGGGAAAAATGTTTAAAAATAAAGTGGAATTATCATATATTTCGACGACAAAATTTTGGGCAAATTTTTTTTCGCGACATTGACTCTAATAATTGGTTCATATGAATACTGATGAATTTGTACCTGGTTTCATAACGTGGTTCTGTTATTGAGTATAGATTGTGATATAAAAGCAGAATATTTGCTATCTAGGTGAAATCAGGAATTGGATCCGATTCGAAAACATATTCGAATTAGATTCGAATTTTCAGAATTCTTTTTTTCCCCTGTCCCTCAGTTGCTTATAGTTGGCAAGGCATAGCCGTACATTTTTTTGACAAGATTGTGGCGTTTTAAATTAAAATACTCTTTCTTATTAACGTCGGCCCATCTGAGCCTCACATTTTACAAAACCCCAACACTAAACAAACATGCAGACAGTCACTTATTGTAAACAATCGACAATAATTCCTTCTTGAACTGACAGAAGGTCAATGAAGGGAAACAAGTCGGACGGTTCGCATCCGGCTTACACCGGAATTGATGGCACTGAGAAAACGATTGAAGTACCTGCACTACCGTTTGTTTTTTGTTTTGTTTTTTTTTGTTTGTTTTTTTTGTATGTTTTTTTTCGATTTATTTGCTATGGCCTGTCCGTGCACCTACCGGCGGGCTTATACCCAACAACCGTTCGGGCACGGACCTCTGAAGTGACTGTGTATCTGTTCTATGTTAAAGCAACCCGCGAAGTGACTTTTTTATATGTTCTATTGCCTAATGTGGACCTCACAGCGATATCGCCATCTAGAGGGAACCCAATTTGGCACATATTATCGGTACAAAATTGATTTTTACAAATACTTTTCCATGTGTATACATCTAATAGCACACAATGCCGCACCACCCCCTAATAAAAATGTAACGAAAATTAACAGCGGTAATAAAAAGATATGATCATAGTTTCCAAAAGATATTTCATAATGAGAGGCATGAGTCTCATCGCCTTCTTGTACTAAACTGGGGCTGAGCAAAATCGAATCATTTGGAATTCGAATTTAATTCTAATATTTCTTCGAATCGGATCGAATCACTAATTCTGTGTAAAAAACAAATATCCCAATTTTACTATTATAACTCGCCTCCATCGCGAAAATGAAGAAATTTATAGTTTATAGTGTATTTTCAATTCATAGTAAGAGCAACAATTGGGCCAAAATCGATTGCATTTCGTTGTTACAATTGAAAATCCTTAGTTATTTAACAATTTTTTGTTCCTATAAACGATTCACAATTTATTCGAATTAATCTTGAACCATTCATAGGAACAAAAACTTGTTACATAAACTAGGATTTACATTTTTAACGACGAAAGGCAATCGATTTTGGTCAGATTTGACCAAAATCGATTATATTTCGTGGTTAAAATATGAAAATAGTGGCTCTTAGTGTGAATTGAAAGTACATTATAAACTATGAATTTCTTCATGTTCGCGATGGAGACAAGTTATAATAGTAAAAATGGGATAATGAATCATGTTCGAATTCCAAATGATTCCTATCTACCATTGCTCATGAAATATGCTTCTCATAGCAATCTTCAATAACGTTTTTCGATAACTTTCTGTATTTTTTTTTTTATTTGATAAAATAAATTTAAATGAATAAGTCAGATAAAAGCGCGAAAATCTCTGAAAAACACAAATATTCTGAAATTTGTTCCACGCAAAGATGGGAGTTGCGTCTAAAAAGGACAAACTGACAATCACACAACGACAAAGAGCTGCTAGGAAACGTAGTCGGAATAACTTCACTCTAAGACCAGTATATACGGGCTTTAGAATAGTCCTAACGTATTTCCTGCGTGTCGTAAGAGGTGAGTAAAAGCGAGCAAAGAAGTGGTAGATGGTTCTACCATCGCCCAGCACAGATACCAGTCACTGCACTTTACATGGTGGTTCAATTTCGTTTGGGATGTTTCCGCTTAGAGTGCAGTTGCTGGTTCTACATCTTAAATAGCTCTTTGCTATTAAGTGGCCCTTAGTTGATTCCTATAGATAGTGGTGGACATGACGGAATCTTTTGGAATTCGAACCTTTTTCGAATCGGATCGAATCGTAAATTCCATGTAAATAGAAAATATTTCATTTTTACTATTACAGCCTGTCTTCATTGTTAAAATCAAGATATTTTTATGTTGGAATACTAATATTAGCATAAATAGACTTGAAGGCAATGTATTTTCCATTTACATCCCATGTCTAACAGCAAACAATTTTTATATTTTAACGACAAAACGTAATCGATTTTGTTCAATTTTGACTAAAATCGATTGCATTTTGTCTTTAAAAATGAAAATTCTAGTTTAATCAGCAAGTTTTTGTTCTATGAACGAATTACGATTGATTTTAACAATTAGTGCTTCGAATTGATTCGAATCACCGAATCGAATTGCTCAACACTAAGTACAAAATCTTGTTTAGGGTGTTCCACACACATTATTGAAAAAAGAAGAGCTAAATTTGCTACACTGTAACAAAAGTACAGTAAATTTACTGGTCATTTGCATTAATTGCATATTTCCAAAGAAAAAAGAACGCCATGTTGATGAGATTTATGCCAATTATGGGCTGTTGATGGACGATACCTTCGCCGTGCGTTCCATCCACACCCCATATTTGGCCAAAAAAATTCAATTTTGAACTTTTCGCAATTCCGCCAAGTAAAATCACAGTCAAAGACAAGCAGGGGGTCATTTCTCGCAAACAAATTTCCAACAAAAACCGGGTTGTAACGTTTTACAATATCGTCTAGTGTCTAGCACGGACCTTGCATAAATTTCCTCCAGAGAGAACCCAACTTGGCCCATAATAACAAATAAAAATTGATTTTTTAATATTTTTGCATATATAAATTGAATGGCACAAAAAGCCGCACCACCCCCCTAATAAAAATTGTAATAAAATTAACAGCGGTAATAAAAAGACATTTTTGTTTGTAACTTATATTTGTTTTTGATGGGCGTGGACCTCATGATCTAATTAGATCAGCGGTTCTCAATCAGTGCGCCATGGAAACATGTTGAAGTGGGCCACAGACCAATTTAAAAAAGCTAGATTTATTGAAGAAGTTAGTTTTATTTGTGCAACTATGCCTAATTTTACGGGAATAATGGCTCGGGGAGGAATTGGAATTTTTTGATTTGATTGGAATATTTGGTGCACACAGGCTTGCGAAACGACCCAGCATGCATGCGACCTGCAATCGCGATTCTTGCGATAAATCTGATGTAAATGCACACTGAATGCGATTTTTCAGTCTGCGACCGCGGTTCTTGCTTTCATAAAAATTTATTGGGCCACAGAATTTTTGTGCAACGAAAATGGGCCACGAAAAGAAAAAGGTTTAGAGCCACCGAATCAGATGCTCATTATAACTGATTATTCAATATATAATAACAAGGTAAGGAACGGTCTCTTACTTAATATTCGATGTATATTATAGAAAATCGTTATGTTACATTAGTATGCAATTTTCTATGATATACATCGAATAGTACAAAAGGTCGCAAATAGAGCTAGACAATTCGAATCGGTGATTCGAATCGATTCGAAGTACAAATTATTCGAATCAATCGTGAATCGCTCATAGGAACAAAAACTTGCTAAATAGAGTGGAATTTTTTCATTTGATCGACAAATTACATCAAATTTGACCAAAATCGATTGTATTTTGTCGCTCATATAAAAATTTTCGCCTTTGGACTTGGATGTAATTAAAAATACATTACTTTTAATTCTGCTTTAGCTAATATTTGTAGTTTGTAATCGTAAATTACTGGATTATCATAATGGAGACAATAATAGTAATGGTAAAAATGGGATATTTAGTATTTTTGTGAAATCAGAGATTTGGTCCGATTTGAAAAAAATGTTCGAATCAGATTTGAATTCGAAATGATTCGGTTTCGCTCGGCCCTATTTGCAACCTAGGAAAATGGGAAATGAATTATAATATCTGCAATAAAAATACATTCTGCCGAGGTAGCGAGCATTATTCTATCAGAAATTTTATTTTGTCAGACATGCGCCACAGATGGACCGCGTCTCATCGATACGTTGCGCATATTTAACAAAAAGGTGATTTTACAACAAGTTGTTTACATGAGGCCTGTCAATCAGATGTTTTATTTTGTCAAGCATGTGCCACATTCTAACTTACCTATGGGTTTTCTCATTAAGTGTATGCCATACATGGCTCATATCAACAAAATGCTCACTTTAATGAACACTTTTTTCGAAATGCACAAATAGAAGGAACGTCTCCCTGATATATTTAGAAATAAAAATTAATAGTCATCATAAAAAAAGACATTATGTACTTGTAAGTAGAATAAAATTTATTTCGTCGCGAATGGGCTCCTGATAAACCGTGCTTAATTTGAATTCGTTTAAAATTCTATTTTGTCAAGCATGCGCCACAGATACACGGCGTCTCGTCGGTGCTATTCATCAGTGACACATAGTAAACATAATAAGCAAATTTTCCCGATTTGTGAGCCACTGATGGATGGACCATGTCCTAGCCGCACGATTCATTAGATTCTCCCAAACAAAGACATCTCAATTCGGAACCGTTTGAGTGGGAAAAGGTGCTTTGGGTTCGGTTCAGGCAAGGCTTTTCTACTATTCTTCCCTATAATGAAAAGTTGATTTATAGTTTTTTTTTTCAATAGCGCGATAGCATCGAATAACGTCAAAACAGCGGAATTACATCATTTGTGCTACATTCGCAGGCTTCGCAAAGAAAGCCAATCGTCGATAAATGAAAACCAGTTCTGGTACTATTTTATAGTGTATAAAACAGGGCTTGTTAATTCAGGAACACTATATATACATTTTATAATGTGCACCCATGTGCCTGCATTTAAATTTTTATAGGCTCTTATTGTAATGCATCGCCGTAATATGGACACACAAGAAAAGTTCATGGCAAGCGCTGTTAAAAACGAAAAAGTAGATATGAGAGTTATAAATGAATGGAATGCACCAAATTTTTTTAGATTTTTTGTTGAGAAAGTATATTCTGTTTGCAGCAAACCAACAAACTCTGTATATTACGTGGTTGCGCGCTGGAGTCGCGAGATAATTTTGGTAATTTCGAAGACATTTTTGGTTAAAATTATAAAATCTTGGAAGGCGGTCCATTTGGCGGGGGGTGGGGGAGTGACAAGGCCCGCTCCATTGGTGACTTCTAAATAAAAAAAAAATAACTTAAATTTCTGATTGGGAATGTGGAATGTAAATTTTGATAAAAGTATCGTAAATTTAATGTTCAGTTTAACATACTTCCAAAATGCTGATGAGATTTATTACAAATATAGACCGTAAAATTCGAGTTGTTTCGACAGCACTGAATATAATTTTTTTATAACCAGTTCTCGTAGTGGATCACCCTGCTTGACGCCCCGTATTAGCAGCCACTGTGATGTGATCTTCATGTGTTCGGCTCAGCCTACACAAGTTATTATACCCTGGGTTGAGTGGTGGGCATATATTGACGAGCCGGGACTCGAAGCCGATATCTTCAACCTGCGATGCCAACATGTTTAACCACTAGGCCATCGCGCCCACCACATAGCGGTTAAAATACGTGCTACCGTTATTACAATATTACCTCCTAACATGGGCCTTACATGGGTTTCTAAACTAAAGTATATGCCATACATGGCTCATATCAAAAATGGCTTATTTTAATAAATATTTCACTATAATACACATCGAATAGTACAAAAGGCCGCAACGCCCCCTAATAAAGTGAGAAATAAAATATAAATACCCCCATAAAAAATACATTATCTATCCCTAACGAAAATTGAATTCTGGCAAGCATAGCGAGCTTTACCTCATAAGAAGTTTTACTATGTCAAGCATGCGCCACAGATGGGCCGCGTCTCATATACGCGATCCACCAGTGACACATACTTAACAAAAGATGCTTTGACAACGAGAGAGACTCGCCCAATTAGGAATCTGGCTTTGTCAAGTATGTGTCACAGATGATCCGCGTCTGATCGACGCGATCCATCAGTGACAAATACTTAACGAAAAATGCAAAATTTTTCCGATTGGTAAGCCAATGATGGACCGTGTCCAGCGACACAAAACGAACTGAAGTTGAGGTGAACTGAAGGCGCCTTAACAGTGCAAACAACTGGTTTAGACTGGGTTTTTATATATACAATTCTCCCCATATTGAAAAGTCGACTTTATAAATTATTTCCACAGCACGGTCTAAAATCAAGAAACAGCTACATTGCATGCCCTATAGTCACGGGATTCAGAATAATCCTTACTTATTTTCTAAGTGACGTAAGAGGCGAAAAAACTAAGCGAAGAAGTGGTAGATACTCTTACCATCGCCCAGTGAAGGTACCACTCACTGCACTTTATTTTAGCGGTTCAGTTCCATTTGGGATGTTTTCTGCATAGAGTGCAGATGCTGGTAATATATTTTGCAGCAGGTTCTCGAAACATCTCCTGTTCAGTATATTTCACTGATAATCACGGCGATAAAACGCGGTTCATCTGTGGCGCATGTTTGACCGGGTGTGGCCATTACTGTCTCCTTTTGGGCACCTTTTCCAGCCTTTGTTTAAAGTGATTCGATACAAAAAAGAATCCTGCATCTGCGTTAAATTCACAGGAGTTGCAAAGAAACCAGATTGATTGTGCAATTTGGGAACACGAAAGATAAATAAAAAACGGTTCCGGTAAATGTTTATATTGTGTAAAACTACGCTGGTTGATAGGGAAACGTTTCATGTTCATTTTATGGTTTGCACTCATGAGGCTGCATTTAAATTTTATGGCCTCTCTCTTTTACGGCCTTTTAGTGGATCACCTTAAGAGGAACATCCTAGCAGCCACTTATACACACTGTAACAAAAGTACAGTAAATTTACTGGTCATTTGCAGTAATTGCATAATTCCAAAGTTATAAAAAACGCCACGTTGATGAGATTTATGCCAATTATCGGCTGTTGCTGGACCGCACCTTCGCGGTGCGTTCCATGATCACCCAATTTTTGGCCGAAAAAGTCAATTTTAAATTTTTTTCAATACCGCCAAATAAAATTACTTTCAAAGACCAGTTATTTTGTTGCATTTTTTGTTACAATCCAATTTGTTACAATAGTGTTGTTGGAAAAGAATGAAAGTTTCGGTTCGGGCTGAGTTATTATATCATGGATTGAATGATTAGAATCATATCGACCAATTTTATTCTGGTCTTTATAGTTTTGTTTAATAGCATGTTTTTTAAAGCCATTTCTGAAGTGGGTCACTGCGACTAATGCCCTCTACCACTTATAGAAGGACAGTGTTGGAGTTGTTGGAAAGATATGATCTTTCCGGTTCGGACTAGCTTACTCAAGTTATTACACCCTGGGATGAGCGGTTGCTAGCTCATTGCACTTAAACTTTAACTCCGCTCAGTAGCACCCGATTTGTACTTGATGGTTGTTGATACGCGTAATTTAAACTACGAAAGGAGGATGACTCTTCTCCTTGTTAACTGAAAATCAAAACAGCCATAACAGATATATATAAACGGCTATCATACACTATCAACCCCTTCCTAGTTTAATGTTCCATTCTTCAAACAGTGAGATGTTTTGCCCAAAAAAAGTTAATTATGGTTCAACGATGGATCGCACCGTCTCGGCGCTTGGTAAATCCTTATACATTATAAAAACATTTTTTTAATTTGCATAGTAAGGTTGCGCTGCTATTGGCTGAATTAAAATCAATAATTAGGGCCTTAAACACGCCCCAAGGAGGTGTTACATTCAGCAAAAAATGATATCAATTTAATAATATATGCAGTATTCCGTCAACATCCCATAAATGGCGAATCTTATAAATGGCACAAAAGGCTGCAACGCCCCGTAATAAAACGAGAAACATTTTGATTTTATATTTTATCGGTACCCTGCTATTGGCTGAAAAAGACAATTTTTAAAACACAAACCACGCCTACTACCCCGTCAGAGGAAGTTTACCCAAACACAGCGGTGACGGAAGGAGTCAAATCTGATGGGTTAAATGAAAGAAAAGTGGAAGGTTTTTTGGCCTCTTTGTTGAGAAATTACACCATTTTAGCGGCGAAAACGACAAGACTCTGTATAATACGTGTTTGCGCGCTAAAGTCGAGCTAAAATTTTGCCTATTTTGAGGATTTTTTTGTTAAACTTCCAGAATATTGGGGAAATGTCCAAAATGTTTTGACAAGTATGAGTCACTGATGAACCGCGCCGACGAGGCGCGGTTCATTGGTGACTCATGCTTGACAAAATAAAATTTTCGTCCGGATTAATCCCAAGTATGGGCCGAAAAAGTCAATATTGTAGTTTTATTTCAATATCGCCGAATAAAATAACTATCAACGACGATTTAACTGCATTTTTATCGCAGATCAACAAGTCACAGATTGCTGAGAAAAGAGATTTTATAGTTTAGTTTCAAAACTATACTGAATAAAATTAATATCAAAAAATGGGTTATTTTACTGCATTTTTATTGCAGTGTAAATTGTATATTTACATCCCTCGCAAAGAAACCCGTTTTCCAGAGACAAAAGAGAGATAAAACCACTTCTCGTGATAGTCTATATCGTATAAAATATAACTGGTTAGTACAGGAACCCTTTGAATACTTTTTACAGTTTGCACTCATGTGGCTGCATTTAAATGTTTATGGTAGCGCATTCTGGTTGGCATATTAAAGATATGCAGGGAGTCACATAAATGTTACTCCCAACTTATTGCTTTCTGACCATTTGGGAGTGTTTTAGTCAAAATAAGTTATTTTTGGCATTGTAAATTTTTTTTAATTGAAATTCACTCTGCACAAGGCCGTAAACAGTGCCTAAAAGGATCTAATGATCACTTAACAGTGAAAGATGTAAAACCAGCGACTGCACTCTAAACGAAAAACATCCTAAAAGTACCTGAATCACCATGGTAAAGCGCAGAGAGAGTGATACATGCCCTGGGTGAAGGTAAAACCATCTACCACTTCCTACATGGTGTATTATGTCGTCCGTATTCAATTCATATGTGGCTTATACATGACAAAATGTAATGATTTGTTTAACTCAAGGACAGGTTGTAAAATGACAAGGCAATACTACAGGCTAAAATAGGAGGTATAAAAACGTAAAAAAAATAGTCCAATCACGCATTTATACTTTCCACACTTCGACGAAAGTGTAATAAATTCACCGTATTTCCAAGAATAGTATATATTAGAAAAATAACTTGTGAGGGCGATGGCCTAAGGGTTAAAATGTTGACCTCGCAGGTTGAATATCTAAGGTTCAAGCGAGTCCGGCTCGTTAATCCATAACCACTACTCATTCCAGGGTGTAATAACTTGGGTAGGTTAAGCCGAACAGGAAAAGATCATATCTTTCCAGTAATTGTAACCCTGTCCGCCTATAAGTGGCCGCTGTTACAGGGCCTTGGCGGGGTGACCCACTCAAAAAAGTGGCCATGGAAAAAAAATCCATGCCCATCACTCAACCCAGGGTGTAATAACTTGGGTAGGTTAAACCGAACAGGAAAAGATCATATCTTTCCAGTAATTGTAACCCTGTCCGCCTATAAGTGGCCGCTGTTACAGGGCCTTAGACAGGGTGACCAACTTAAAAAGTGACTATAAAAAAAATCCATGCCCACCACTCAACCCCTGGAACAATAACTTGGGTAGAATAAGCGTAACCGAACAGATCATATCTTTTCAACAACTCTAACCCCGTCCGTCTTTAAGAAGGCCGCTAGTCCACGGCCTTGTCAGGGTGATCTACTCCGAGAAGTTGATATAAAAAAATTCGAAACTACCTTATTGATGAGATTTCTGTGAAGTATCGCAGGACGTTCCATCAACAGATCATAAATGAGGCGATTATATAATTTCATTTCATTATCGCTGAGTAAAATTACTATCAAAAAACAGCGATATTACTGCATTTTTTACAGCGTATGATATAACTTCACAACCCGCACAAAGTAATTAAATCGTAAATGAAAACCAGTTCAGGTAATGGTTTCTATTGTATAAAACGTTACTGGTTAACCCAGGAGCGTTTTATATATATTTTATAGTTTGCACTAATGTGGTTGCACTCAAATTTTTATGAGCTGAATATCTTCTGTTTTTTTTATGTTTTTGGCTTTCGAATTATTTGTTTTGCCTTTACCATGAGGCATTTTAACCAATATACGCAGACATGTGTGCACTATAGGGCTGGGCAAAACCGAATCATTTGGAATTCGAATCTGATTCGAATAATTTTTCCGAATCGGATCGTTGATTTAATGAAAATAACAAATACCCCCTTTTTATTATTACAGTTACAGTCGCCATTTAATATTCCGACATTATGATGATTAGGAAATATACAGTTACGAATTACAAATATTCGCATAAACTGAGTTAAAGCCATGTATTTTCATCTCAACGACGAAATACAACTGATTTTGGTCGAATTTGACCGATTTCATTTTGTCGTGAAAAATGAAAAAATGCACTTCATTCAGCGTGTTTTTGTTCCTGCGACCGATTCAGAATTGATTCGAATAATCTGTATTTTGAATCGTTTCGAATTGCCTAGCCCTAGTGCACAAGCAGACCTGGGGGAAGGATTGCGTTTCCTGTTGCAAGTCTACCCCCCCCCCCACCTTTCATAAAAAATGGGAGTTGCGTGCCTCCAACGCGGTTACAGCCCGAATTCTCTCTTCAATTATGTCTGTACACAGAAAACAAAATTGTAAACTGTTATACAAAACCTCATCCATTATTGCAAACTGGAATCTGCACGAGAGTTCGTGATTACCCTTACGTTAAAGCCGAATCCTCGGCTTTGCTCCCCCGCAGGAGGAATTGGTATCTGCACGGGATATCGTGGTTTGCCATATGGTTGAGCTGTATCCTCAGCTTTGCTCTCCCGCAAAAGGAATTGCTATATGCACGAGAGATCGTGGTTTGCCATATGTTCAAGTCATATCTTCGGCTTTGCTCTCCTGCAGGAGGCATTGGTATATGCACGAGAGGACGTGGTTTTCCATATGTTTGAACAGTATCCTCGGCTTTTCTCTCTCGCAGGAGGCATTGGTATCTGTACGAAAGGTCGTGGTTTGCCATACGTTCGAGTCGTATCCTCGGCTTTGCTCTCCCGCAGGAGGAATTGGTATATGCACGAGAGGACGTGGTTTTCCATATGTTCAAGTCATATCCTCGGCTTTGCTCTCTCGCAGGATAAAAATGAAATCTTATTCCATACAGAGATGTGCTTTGCCACATGTTAAAGCCGTATCCTCGGCTTTGCTCTCCCGCAGGAGGAATTGGTATTTGCACGAGAGGTCGAGGCTTATCACATGTTTGAGCCGTATCCCCGTCTTTGTTCTCTCGCAGGATAAAAATCAAACCCTATTCTATACATAGAAGCTCAGCTCAACGCAATAAAATACGCCGAGTTTCATTTCGAGAAATACACATCGACAGAGCCGTCGGAGACAGGCGACCACTGGTTGTTACAAGAGTGCTTTTACTGCTTTATATCTATTTTCAATCTGCACTCGTTTGACTGTATTTAAATTTTACAGGGCAACTTTGTTCTATAGTCCTGCTTGAATTGATGTCGTTGAACCTCAAATCGTGTTGAGTTGTAATATCGATTATTCCAAACTGAAAATTTTTGTAACAACATCTTCCGCTAAGTATGAGTCATTGATGGATCGCGTCGATGAGACGCGGTCCATATATGGCTCATGCTTGGTAAAAGTTCTGATCGAGCGTGATCTAGTCTTGTTTCAATGATTGTTAATACATCATTTAACCTTAACTCGAGTTTGCAGCGCTAAGCTGAGTCGTCATTTCATTTACGCTCCCATTCAGATTTGTTTATTAAAACAAGTTTAGGTATTAGTCACTGATGGATCGCGCCGTCGAGGAGCGGTCTATCTGTGGCTCATGTTTGACAAAAGAATATATGTGTTTGGCCTAAGCCGTAAAAGCACTGAAGGCAGAAGCAGGGGACAGGGGGGTCCCAAACACTACCCGAATCAGAAAAACTTATGACAAAATTGCAAAAAAACGTTAATTTTTCGCGCGCCTTCGATTTGAACTGCCTTTTCCCTGCATCTTAAAATTAAACTCCCTCATGAAATATGTTTTAACCTAAAACTTAATCGTTTTTGGCAAAATGATTCAAATTTATTTGCGCGCGGTTAGAAGGACTAGGATTTGGCTCTGGTATATGAGTGGCTGTCAGTCAAATCTTTCTAGGCTCAAATTCTGGTCTTGCTAAGAACTGACTGAATAAAATAATTAAAAATAAAGAAAAATAAATTCCCTTCGGAGGCGTCGGAAACAGTTCATCATACTGGTTAACTCAGGGGCGTTTTATGAGCTTTTCATTGCTTGTCGTTTTGTGACTGCACCTGATATTTACAACCCATATGTGGGTCTGGTGAAACGAACCGCCGAGGCGCGGCTATCAACAGCATATAGTTGGCTGAAAAAGTGACATTTTTATTACCGTTGAAATTCACTTTAGGTAAGAGCGGAAAATGACCCCAAAGGGACCAACTAACGAACGCTTAAAAGGTTGTTTTAAAATGTAGTTCCAGCTACTGAACTCTAAATGGAAAATATAGGACTGAACTATTAAAAGCGCGATGCAATACGGGGTCAGTTGGTGATAGCGCGCACCTTCCAGGTGCGGTCCATCAACAGACTATACTTGGCATGAATCTGATCAACATGGCAACTTCGAATTATGCGATTATACAACTGTGGATTAGGGATTTAGAATAGTACCAACGTTTTTCCTGCGTGTCGTAGAAGGTGACTAAATGGAAGCAAGGAAGGTGTAGACGCCCAAAGCACCTACCATTCACTGCACTTTTCTGTGGAGGTAAGTTCTGTTTAGAATGTTTTCCGTTTAGACTGCAGTTGCTGGCACTACATCCACGTTATAAATTGCTTAAAACGCCCACTCCCCTTCCCTTCCCAATATTCCATACCTAACATAACCAGAGTGATAATTTGAAGAAGAAGAAGCGCTTAAAAAAACTGAACACTTATATGACTTTATAGTCATTATTAAATGTAATATATGCAACTGCACTCCAAGTGCAGCACTCTTCCCGCAAATAAACAATAAATTGACTGCGCTTTGTTACTATGTATCTGAAAGTTAGGTGGATTTACTAAGTTTTCCAGTAAATTCACTTGGTGAAACCTTTGATTCCGTTCCGTTTAGAGTGCAATTGTTAGTACTATATCTCATAGTAGCCCTTTGCTATTAAGTGACGTTAGTTGGTTCCTTTTAGACACTGCTTCCGGCCTTACTTAAAGTGAATTCCAATTAAATAAAATCAAAACATTTGAACTAAGTAAATCAGATATTCTTAAAATTGGTTGGAAGCATTATGGGAATGAACTCAGTAAACTCTTTCACTGTACTTTGCACTCTTATCTAGAATTGTCGAGACTAAGCTGGTCCCTCGTTTCGGTGGCGCGATCCGTTTTACAATTCAATACTGGTCAAAACCTGTTTAAATGTGTTTTGTTAAAGTATGGTTCCGACATATACCACATAAAAAGTCGCTACTTTGAACAAAAAAGCTGTTAAATATTATGATTTGCCCTCTGCACCCGCACGGCAACCAAATATAAATTTTGTCCTCATGTTTTTCAAGCCCAATGGATGCCACCAAGGCGCGGATCATCTATGGCTTATATTTGACAAAATGAAAGTTCTGTTCGGATATAACGAATTAAAAATGGTTGTTCTATACAAGACTAAGAGATACCTTGGAATGGAATATTATATAAAAGTAACATTTATTGGAAGCATCTTGATAAAACTACTTTGCAGGTTTCGGGATTTTAAAAAATATAAAAAAAAACGTATAGTCTGGCATTGTCGTATAATTTCGACGGCCTACAACACAGTAAAAAAATTAGAGTAACATTGTGACTAAAATACAACCATAAAGGTACTTTATTGTTTTAATTTAAACTCACTTTTTAACGATACAGATACTCGCTAAGTGCCATGTTGAAGGGCACGTTCAGTGGTAAAAACGGCAAAGTATTGAACCATCTGTTTGGACATCGCGATCGCGCTTAATAGAAAGAGCTACCGAGCCAGCCCAAACGAAGTTGAAATAGGGTCTAAAAGAAACGGCCATCAAAATGTCAATGAGCTACTACATAGTGTAGTACCAGCAACTGAACTCAAAGCAGAAAAATACACAAACGGGAATGAACCTTTTAAAAGCTTCGACCAAAAACTATTTCTTCTCGTGTTCAAATGTTGAACCATCTTTTTGGACATCGCGATCGCGCTTAATAGAAAAAGCTACCGAGCCAGCTCGAACGAAGTTGGAATAGTGTTTTCCATATTACAGAGTGTAGGACCAGCAATTACACTCTGAGCAAAAAACAACACAATCGGGAATGAACCTTGAACAGCTTCGATCATTCAGAAACAAATTTTTTTCGTGTTGAAATGTTGCTATGTGTACTAACGAAAATTATATATATAAATCACAAATACCGTTACGATAAAAAAATCAGTAAATTTGCCATCCTTTCAGTGATTTCCTCATCCAAAATCGTAAACGGCCCTGTTGATTTGGATTTTTGTATGGATTGTTGATGAACATCATCAGCTCGGTGGTGCGTTCTATCTAAAGTCCATAATTTGCAGAAAAAAAAATAGATTTTATGATTTTATTTTATTATATCAAGAAAGTTAATAGTCAAAAAGACAAAGATTTACCGTGTTTTTGTATGCGTTCGAGAAACCGACTCGTGCGACACAGTGGCTCGTCCGATAATTTACCCGTAGGTGTACACATTCAGAAATTCTGTTTCATTGAACTTGATATAAAGACGCGCCAGGCTGTAGAATGTCACAATGTATTTCCTGAATGTGGTGACGCCTGGAAGGCAAAGAAATTAGGCGTTGTGGGTATTAGGTTCGTTTAGGATATTTCCTGCTCAGAACTGTTGTTGTTATTAAAATATAATTTATGTGTTTCCGGCGGGAGATGGGAGCTGAGGATGTGGCTTGACTAATTACTTATTTCCAAAGTTAAAAAAGTCATGTTGGTGACATTTATGTCAATCGCGGTGCGTTCCATCAACACTCCAACTCTTGCCCAAAATGCCAAGTTTAATTTTTTTAATATCGTCAAGTAAAATTACTGTCAAAGACCAGTGACTTTGTTGCATTTTTTGTTACAGTGAACGACCTCTCGTGTAGACACCATCTCTAATTCGGGGATGGCGTTTTGCAAAACCGTTCGCTGGTTTTGGCTGTTCATAAACATGGTAGGTGAAGGAAGCCGCAAACATCGATTACGTAAATCACCAGCCCAGCAATCTTCTCGCATATATTCACCTCGCACGAGAACAGGACTTTAGTGACGCGTAGTTCGGAACGTACTACACTTTATAGTGACTCTTCCCCATAAGCGCGAGTGTTATTCGGTTTCTTTTAAGGACTCCTGGCTTTGCTTTGAGTGAATAAAATATATATATATATATATATATATATATATACATGCAAAAATATACTCTTATCACCTACTCAAATTTTGTTTGGTAGAAAAAAATTCAAAATTGACTTTTTTGTTCAAATATGTGGCGTTGATGGAACGCACCGCGAAGGTATTCAACATGGCGTTTTTTTAACTTTGGAAATATGCAATAATTGCAAATGACCAGTAAATTTACTGTACTTTTGTTACAGTGTGGGGGCAGTTTAAGTTATTTAAAACGTAGAGAATTCCACCAATTTTCATTATCTACCTGGTTAAACGCCCCGATTTTATTTGTGAAGAAATTGTGCGCTTACTGTCGTGCTATCCGACCTTTATAGGCGGAAAAATGCTAGCTTTCAACAAAAATTATCTCTGTGACGCTTTATATTGCGTCATATTTTGTTCACCAAGTCTCCTCCCACTTTAAGGTTCTAAAAAAGCCACTGATTGGTGAATAACGCAGTCAAGGGAACCAAACGCCCCGTTCGCTGCACGCATATGTCCATCATGAACGACAATAAATATCTCTGATGCACACACCCAGAGTTGATAGAAGTTCTAGACTAGGGGCGTTCACAGTACGGTATAAACTGGACCAAACCGCCGCGTTCCCACTCTATCAAGACCCGCTCAAATGTTCCATATTAAGGAACGATGCTTTGAGTTTTCGTCAGTCGGTCGATATACTTGGTGCGTGGAACAGGGTAAGTTTTATTGTTGGGATTCGAAGTCCTGTAAAATAACAAATTATAATGTTCTAATTTGAAAAACTGAAACCTCACAAATCTGATTTTTATTAAGAAATTTATTGAAATATATTAATACATATATTTGAAAATATGGAAAGTATTCACTGCGTAAAGAAATTGTCTTTGATAAAGCGAGTTAAAATTACAATAACACGGCTATAAGCAACAAAAACAAAATATAATTTTTAATACTAAAATTTTAGAGCCTGGTAAAACGTACCAAGCTCGCCAAGCTTGAATAATCCTTCCAATTTATGCTTTCTCGAGCAAGGGGCCACAGACAGATCTCTTGTTGTTGTTGCTTGCCAAAAAAACTCTGATAGCCACAAATATTACAGGTAGTGCTTTTAGGATTCGAGTCCTATTCGGATACTTTTTCGGATCGATCGCGAATTCCGTCTGAGTAACAAATTCCCCGTTTTTATCATTAATATTTGTCCAATTATTACTATTTCAATTCATTTTGCAAGTTTGTCTTCCTATCCCAGTAGGAAAAAGTTGCTTTAGTTAAGCATAGACGCTGTGACTTTTGCTCGATATAAATAAAATATCTGATTCGTTATGACCGATTTGCGAACGATTTGAATAATTTATGCTTCGAATCGATTTGCCAAGCCCTGACAACAAATTATCATTGCAATTAGGGCTGGGCAAAACCGAATCATTTGGAATTCGAATCTGAATAGAATCGGATCGAATCTTTGATTTCATAAATATAACAAATATCCCATTTTTACTATTACTATTTTAGTCTCCATTATGATATTAGGAAATATAAAGAAAAAAAATTACAAATATTAGCATAAACTGACTTAAAAGTCATGTATTTTCATTTAAAATTCACATAATTTGGCATGCGTTTGTTCCTATCACTGATTCACAATTGATTCGAATATATCTGTAATATTTCACTTCAATTATCTGTCTATCTTTTCTGCCTTTTTTCAGGGCAAATAATATTAGAATAGATTGAATATCTAAAATTGCATCACTAAATTGTTCTGCGAATAACAAGAAATATGGGTCGAACAATTGATGAGAACAGCAATTTTAAAGTCGAAGAAGAAACGGAGAAAAGGGCGAAAGACCCAGATCAAAGGTTTGAGTCGTAGTATTTTAATTTGCTAAATTGGTGAAAAGAGTTTTTTTTATTAAAAAGAAAATCCCTTTCCAGCAATGGGCCTATTTGCATATACAAATGACACAATATCGATGCTTGGAAATATTATGAACCAATAAAATAATTGTATTCTGTTAGTAAAGAAAAGAGCTTAATTGGTAAACAGACAAAGTATGTGTGAAATGGTATTTTGATCTTTTGTAGTTTAATAGAATAATGAATACAAAAATACACGACACAGTGGTTTGTTACAAGTGTTTCTAGATCTTTTGTGCACTTTTGAATAAAAATTACTCTATGCAAGGTGGGGAGTAGGGCATAGAAGTAATTAACTAACGGTCACTCATATGGCAAAAAGTAGAAATGTAGTGTAATGTAGTGTGAACTATATCATGAATAAGGCTGGGCTGTTCGATTTGTTGATTCGAACGATTCGAGGCACAGATTATTCGAATCAGCCGTGAATCGGCCGTAAGAGCAAATACTTTTAAAAAAAACATCTCAAACGGGACTGAACCTCCATGGTGAAGTGCATTAAGTGGTATCTGCCATGGGCGATGGTAAAAACACCTACCACTTCTATGCTTCCTTTTAGTCGCCTTTCACGACACGCAGGAAACGAGCGAAAATTTTTGGTCAATTTTGATAGAAAATGCGCAATTCTGGAATCACGAACAACACAAATTCACAGTAATTTATCTTCCGAGCTTAAATAGCGCGAAAGTTTGCTTGGTAGCAAAATTTGGGTAAAAAATTTCCAAATCTTGGGAGCGTAGTGGCAGTAGTGGTAGACTTCCATGCCTTCCATAATCTAATGCCGCCAGTGTGCGTCTACCATTTTCTCATACCAAGCGAAACTGGCCCATGAAAAATTCGACACAGAATGCACATTACTCACTAAGCGGCAAAAGAGAGTTGGAAGTCCCTTTGTTAAAAGTATAAACCACTGAAGCGCGTAAAAGAGAAAATTGTTCGCATGTAATATCTTGCAACAAAAGTTTAAAAGTTTTGCTTTGTCAAGCATGCGCCACAGATGGACCGCGCCTCATCGACGCGATCTATCAGTGACACTGCCCTTCACCATAGCAGTTCAGTTCAATTTGTGATATTTTCCGCTTAGTTGCTGGTACTGCATCTTGTAGTAGCTCTTCGCTATTAAGTGGCCTTAAGTCGGCTTCTCTTTGGTACTGCTTTTGGCACCGAGTAAATTTCAATGAGAAAAAAATGTTTGGATTAGATGTTTCTGACTGGATATGTTGTTTAATTTAGAATTTTCATTAGAGAAAATTTGTCAAAATGCCTTTTGTTGAGCATTGGTCACTGATGGATCGCGTCGATGAGACGCGGTCCATCTGTGGCTTATACATGCGCCAAGAACTTGCCATAAATATACCAGTCCGCTGAAAGAATTCAGTAGGTTGCAAATAGGGCTGAGCAATTCGATTCAGTGATTCGAATCGATTCGAAGTACAAATTATTCGAATCAATTTTGAATCTGTCATAGGAACAAAAGCATGCTAAATGGATCGGAATTTTTCATTCGACAAAATGCAGTTGATTTTGGTCGAATTCGACCAAAAGCGATTGAATTTAGTCGTTAAAATAAAAATATTTTCCCTTGGACTGGAGCGTAATTGAAAATACATCGCTTTTAGGTCAGTTTATGTTGACATTAAATTAAGTTAGAAGTTCCTAATTATCATAATGTAGACAATAATAGTAATAGTAAAAATGGTATACTTGGGTTTCGAAACAATATTCGAATCAGATTCGAATTCTAAATGATTCGATTTTGCCCAGCCCCAGTTGCAAAAGCAGGGAATATGCTGCGAGTACGGCGGTTAAACATAACAAACAATAAGCAAAGGTAGCGGAAGGTATTAAGTGTGAGGAGGGGGGTGGGGCATAAGCAAGATCCAAAAAATTCTCTGGAAGGAAATTGTGCGCCGATAACGCGAGAGACTTTTTGAGAAAAAGTAGTCATTTGTGAACGATAAAGAACGAAAAACGTGTATAAAACGCTTTGATAACATTCTTCGGTTGGATATGCTGTTTAATTAATTACCCAATTGTACCCATTTGTTTAATTACCGAATGCTATTTAAGCTTACCCAATTGTCACCATTAAAAAAGATTTGTCAGAATATATTTTGTTAAGCTTGAAAAACTGATGGATCGCATCTGTGGGTCTTGTTTGACAAAATGAAAATTCTGATTTTGATAGGTAAAGAACTTGCTATAAACATGCCTGCCTACTGAATGACTTCTGTAAGCCTTTATGCGCCACAGACGGACGAAATTTTTTTGACTTTTTTTGCGAAGAAGTCATCATGTTTTAAACAAAAAAATTTATCCTCTGCGCGGTTTAGACAGACCTCTGTTGTGCATGCTTGACGAAATGAAAATATTGTTTTGTATTGGTTCTAATTACTTTTTGTGCCCAGCAAGACGAAGGTTTAAGATGGAACGTTTCATTTTAACCCCCCCCCCCCCCCCCCCCCCCCCCCCCCCCCCCCCCCCCCAACCGCAATTGTAATGGTTACATGGGTATCCGACTCCAATTTAGTTTTACACAGTCCTTGGCGTATTCACAAACTTCTGTCTTGGCGCAAAATTTGAAAATCTTTTGGCTTTTTTTGTGAAGAAGTCATCATTTTTGAACAAAAATGTTAGTCTTTTATACGAGCATTTTACAATATCCCTCATCCAAAATCTTGAACTAAAACCCTCATGAGATATATATAAATATGAATATAATAATATAATAGATGAAATTATTCATATTATATCGCGTTCATTGTACCAGAAAATGAGGATATCTGTCGATTTTTTAAGTAAATTGTAAGTAAATTTCATAAATTTTTAATAATAAAAAAAACGAAATACACTTTCATCAAAATTCTAAACCCCAACAGCAAAACTCACCCTTAAGATATATACTATTAATAATCCCATTATTACGGGGAGGTTTTTCGAAGCACGCTGAGCTGCTCGTCAAATAAGCAATACTCTTACAAAATATTGCTCCCTTATTTCAATCAGTTATAATTTGCTTGAGACTAGGTGATAATATTCTATTATGTTAATTGCTTCCCAGCAAAATGGCCGCAAAATGAACGTCATTTTGTGAGATTAGTCGGGGGATTAATTGCGAAGTTCGTTTGTTGGAACAAAAACATCACAATTGGGGCTAGGCAAAACCGAATCATTCGGAATTCGAATAATTTTTTTCGAATCGGATAAAATTCCTGATTCCATGTAAATAACAAATACCAGATTATTACTATTACAGCTAGTCTCCCAGCTGCCGCTAGGGTTGGGCAAAACCGAATCACTTGGAATTCGAATCTGATTCAAATATTTTTTTCGAATCGGATCGAATCACTCATTCTTTGTAAATTTGCAATTGCGAATTGCTATTGCAAAAATGGAAATTCTAGTTCACTTAACAAGTGCTTGTTCGTACGAACGATTCACGAATTAATTGTGCTTCGAATCGATTCGAATCTTGGCAGTGTGATCATCTGCGGCTCATGCTTGATAAAACTTGATCAGAAACACGATATCTGACTGAGATACTCGCCCAGATAAAAGTTAGAAAAGAAAATGCTTTACCATGCATGGTTAACCGATAAAGTACGTCGCAAAGAGGTGGGCCATGCATCGCTCATGTATGGTAATATGGAAGATATTTGACTCCGTGGATGATGTTCGCTTTACAAAAAGGTTTTTTCTAAAAAGACCGGTTTAATCTATTCGGGCGGAAAAAATGACGGCTGCGCAGTTACGATTGGTCGCTAAATTTATCTCTACTTTCAATTCGCTCGTTTGAGGCCGTTGTTTTGTGGGCAAACTAGGGGCGTAGGCCATACAAACATATAGTACTCGCGTTCGTTCGATGTTTGCAGATAAAAGAATGCTTTACTACAAAATTTCATTGACCGGAACTCAGAGTCCCTCGAAATAATCGAAGTGCAAACAGCGCTTGTGTCCACTCTAAAGTTAGCAGAAGACATTCCAGAAACGCTTTTATGACGTATGAACGAAATTACTCGTGGCTGACGACACTCCGACGACGACAAACGGAAATCGAAGACCACGTGGTAAAATAGGAGAGATTCTTCAAGCGAAACTAAAACGAGAGAACACGACCTGGTAAAAATACAGAAGTCTCTGTAAATTTCCACGTGTTTACTTCAAAAGGCTGAAAAAGCCGCATGCTTGTTTGATGGGAAACGCGTCATTTCCCACGTGTACTGTGAACAATGCTCATAAACCGCATCTGTTATGAAGGTTTTGTGCTTGCTTCCTATAAAATATCCAATCAAGAAGCGTTTGACCAAGATGTTTTGGTAAGTATGAGTCACTGATGGATCGCGCCAACGAGGCGGGGTCCATCTGTGGCTTATGCTTGACAAAATTAAAATTATGATCGAATTGTCTCCTACCAAATATGACTACTTTACCTGTCATACATAACTCATTTCTGATCAATGGAATTCGCTCTAGATGAAACCGAAAACACCTACTACAACCGAAAAAATGTACTAACGGCCGGTAACTTGACTAAGATCTGCTGGGGAAATTTCAATAAATGGATAACTTTGACAACATATTGGTAAAACGTTTTTTAATATATGTTTGCAAAATTTATCCAATGCATTGAACGAGATATTTTCAAAATAAAAAGCCTGGCGGAGCACTTTCCAGAATTTTTCTCACGCCTCCGAGCGAAATTTTGGGTTGTTTTATCCTGATATGTTATAAAATTCCTGTTTTTGGACATTTTTGCCTGTGGCGCCCACCATGACGTCACAAGTTAATCAGCGACATTTTTTTCAAATTTGTCCCCTTTTTCGAAGTACTAAAATCAGCATTGCCTATACAAGAGCCTCAAACAGACAACTCTAAGTATAGGCGTCATGTAGTGTGTTTAGAACGCAGAAATCTATGCCACACACGTACAAAAAAATCGATTCCGTCGGTCCTGAGAAACGTCAGTTTTGGAATTTGACTATATATAAACTACGCCCTGAGGCCGAAAATTCCAGTATGGCTAGGAATGATTCCTACATTTCCTCTGAATCACGTTTTGCCAATCAAACCTTTTTGATAAAAATGGAACCAATGGGCGTACAGTTAAGGTTCAGTGGCAGCATGAGAAATACCCACCTTCCCAGTTTTAGAATGGAGAAAGGATCATAAAATTGAGCCTCATTCTCGCTCGCTTGCAGCGCTTAATCACATTTTCTATCCTTATTCTGTAAAACTTATTGCATTGAGTATGAGCCACTGATGGATCGCGTCGATGAGACACGGTCCATATGTGGCGCATACTTGACTAAATGAAATTTATGTTATTACCTTTTGTCCCCAGTGGTGGGCAAGACGAAGGTTTAAAATGGAGCGTTCCATTTTTCCCCTTCTTCCGCGGCCACCACCCCTCCTCCCGCCGCTATTAAAATTTGGTTATACTCAGCTGTTGGCGTACTTGTGCCTGGGCGCAAAATTTGAAAAAAAATCCCTGGGACCAAATTGTAACGTCATAATGAGCGTCAGAAACAAAATTCGCTTGCTCAAAACATACATTTTTGAACTGGGATCCGGGGACCTAATTATGACATCATATCGATCTATATGACGTTATACCCGTTTGTCTGAAACGTGCATTCCTGCAATAAATCTCGTTATAAGAAACAATGAAAGTATTATTTATTAAACATTTTTGAGGCCTCAAATCCAAAAATAGATCAATGGATTAACAATACCCAATTTTGTCGTTATATAACCAAGAAAATAAGTCCGTATAAGATCATGACCTCTGATACGATTGTGGCTTATAATTTGTAATCTTTATCATAATAAAATGTTGCTCAACCTTTTATCAGTCAAGAATAGGTTCTATGTTATTAAAATATAATATCTATTATGATATAAAATATAATTATAGTCCGTCTCGTATGACAAGCATATTATTATATTTTTGGTCAAAGAACCGTATTTATTAGCTTTTCGAAGAAAAGCGGTTCAAGTGAGTATATATTCAGGCGGTTTCATTGTCGCCCAGGGCAGACACAAATCACTGTACTTCCGCGTAAAGTGCAGTTGCTGGCACTATAGCTTGCGGTAGCTTTTGTCATTCTAGTGGCTGTTAGCTGGCTTCGTTAGGCGCTGCTTTCGGCCTTGCTTATACTTTGAGCGGATATCTATATAATAAATGAATTCACAGTTACGGGCTCCTCTTTGAAATCCATTAATTTTAGGATCAAATAGGGTAATAAATCTTTTTAAAAATGATGCAATTTCAAATTCGCTTTTTTTATTGAAATTCACTCTAAGAAAAACCAAAAGCAGCATCTGTTAGAAACCAACTAACGTGCCTTCTATGTCAAGGATATCTCACAAAATATAGTGCCAGCAGTTGCACTCTAGGCAAAAATATCCCAAACAGAACTGAGCAGTCATAACAAATTATCACCGATTAGTAACTGCCCTGGGCAATGGTTAAACCACATACAGAATATTTGATTCCTTTTAAACGCCCCTTTAAACAAGAATGAATGAAATTCGTTAGGGATAATTTTAACGAACTTTGGAGAAATTTAACGTTACCCAGGACAGAAGCTACTCACTGTACTTTACCATGGTGGTTCAGTTTTTTATGGGATATTCCGCTCGTAGCGCACTTACTGGTAGTACATCTTGTAGTAACTCTGCAGATCAAGCGTTCTCTAGTTGTCTCTTCCACCCTTCTTTTGGAGAAACAGGAGCGTTTGCACTGTGAACAGTAATATTTTGTATTTTGGTGAATTTTCCCATCAGTGGCCCGTGCTTGACATTGAATTTGTTTTTGCAATATTTTCTTTGTGAGCAAAGCAATATATGTGCCCGAATTTTAATCACATACGATTAAATTAACAATTGAAGTATTCTCCCATAGGCTATTACAATTGTAATTTTGCATTCATTACCTTTTTTATCAATAAAGTATATTTTGCAGTGATTTTCCATTGAAGCTTCGTACGAATTGTATTTTTTTTCAAATATACGGAACAAAAAAAGCAGTAAAATCCGTGTTTTTTGACAATAATTTTCACGGTTATATGATTGAAATTAAACTATATATTCGACTTCTTCTGGCAATTATTAGCTGTGGCCATGTATGGGCTGTTGATGAAACGCACCTCGTCGGTGCGTTTCATCAACAGCCCATACTTGGCATAAACCTCATCAACAACGCGGTTTAATTATTGAAAATACACAATTACTGCAAAATTGACGATCAATTTATTGTACTTTTTCACAGTGTGTAATTGCACCGTTTAGCATACCTTTACTTCGTAGAAATCTACCTTGAAATACCGCGGTTTTGCAAACGATTCGTGTGTATTTAAAACTGGAAAAGTCGCTTATCATTATTAAATAGTGGGAAATTTTGATTTTTTCCGGGCAGGCCACTTTTTTATTAGGATCCACTCTGAGCAAGACCGGAAGCAGTGCCTAGAAGGAACCAAATAACGGCCACTTATTAGCAAAGAGGTACTAGAACATGTAGTACCAGCAACTGCACTCTAAACGGAACTGAATCGCCATGGTAAAGTGCAATAAGTGATATCTGCCCAGGGCGATGGTAAAATCATCTACTGCTACTTTGTTCCGTTTCAGTCGCCTTTCTACGACACACAGGAAATACGTTACGACTATTCTAAAGCCCGTACCCACAGGGCTTATAAGAGCGTCAGCGGTAGCATCCGCAAGTAGCTGAGGTATAGTTGCCAATTCCAGATCTATTTTTTAGCGAATTTGATTTCAAATTGAATCTTTTTAATGGAATTTTTTAGTGGAGAAAATTTAAGAAATTTTTTAGAATGACAAACTTTCTTAACATAATGGCGAAAAATATGCAAAACGTTATCATAAGCAATGAAGTGCAGTGCTTGAAGTCTGCCCTGGGCGATGAAAAAACCATCTACGACCCCATCGTTTCTTTTTAGTCGTCTCTTACGACACGCAAGGAATACGTCAGAATAATTCCAAAGTCCGCACATACTGGTATACTTGGATGTACTTTGAACAATCGTTATGAAAAAGTACACTTCTTTCGATCTTTGCTCCTAGAAGGAAGTTTCAAAATGACTGTTTGCTTACATTGTGTACGAACATGTGGTCTTACTGGACCTGCCCAAACCTGCCTCTATTCCACCCCCCGAAACCACAGAGTAAGCATCGCTCGATAGGCGTTGTTTGCCTAGTTTCATAGAAGCGTTAAAATAGTTTTTAGTGGAATTTTCCTATACTTAAGGTATTGGGTAAGGTGGCCTTTAGCTACCGTTCAAATTGAACCTGATTTAACTTATACAATATATGAAAATTTATAGTCTACACCAATCATGTCAACCTTTTCCCCTTTTTTAGTCATTTATTTGATTCAATCGCCTTAATCAAGGCCCTGTACCAGAGGTCACTTATATGCAAACACGGTTTGTTATATTGGAAAGTTATAAACTTTTCAATTTCGTCAAGCCTGCCAAGTCATTACACCCTGGGTTGAGTGGTGGGCATGGATCAGCAAGCTGAACTTTCCGGGACTCGAACGCGAGATCTTCCACCGGTGTTGCCAACATGACCCTCGCGCCCACACTATTAGCAAAAAGCAGAAAAAAGTGTAATAAGTGCGAAATCGCTACTCTGAACATAGTCTTTACCCAATTTGAAATTTTAGTTTGTCAAACCACAGACGCGCCACGCAGGAAATCCGAATTTTAAATCTAATGTACTGTAACAAAAGTACGGTAAATTTACTGGTCATTTACAGTAATTGCGTGTTCCCAAAGTTAAATAAACGCCGCATTGATGAGATTTATGCCAATTATGGGCTGTTGATGGACCGCACCTTTGTGGTGCGTTCCATCAACACCCCATATTTGGCGAAAAAAGTCAATTTTGAATTACTGACCAGTGATTTTTTTGCATTTTTTGTTATAGTGTAGTGTAATCATGTCGTGACATGTGCGAACGGGCTTCAGGATAATCCTAACATATTTCCTGCTTATCGTAAGAGGCGACTAAATGGAAACAATGTGGTAGATCATCGAAGGCAGATACCACTCACTGCTCTTAACAATGGCGGTTTAGTTCTGTAGGGGATGTTTTCCGCAAAAAAACTGTAGCTGGCACTTTATTTTGCAATAACTCTTTTACATTTTAGTGGACGTTAGTTGGATTCTTCTAGACTCTGTTCAACGCGAACTACTATTAAAAAATCCTTGTAGTTAATAACAAATCAAAATGGATATTTTATTTACATATTATTCATGGTTACGTCACAGGTGGTCCATTATCATTTTTCATTTGGTTAAGATAATCCAATTCAGAAATTAAAAGTAAAGCGACACATTTGAGTGGATCGCCCTAAACATGGCCCCGTACCAACGGCCACTTAAAATCTACCAGGCTAGTGTTCTTTATGATCTTTCCGTCTCGGCCAAGCTCACACAAGTTATTACACCCTGGGTTGTGTGGTTGGCATGGATTAACAAGCCGGACTTGATTGTAACTCTAACCCGAGTTTAAATTCTTCTTTTTTCCATCGAATGATTATATGAATAAATATCAAAAATTTGACAAAAAAATCAACTATTTGCCCTCAATCAAATCCATTATACACATATTAAATTAAAAAACGGAATCAACGAGTAAAATTTTACTTTTTTCTTCAAAACCAAAAATTGGCCTTGAAATTTCGCACATATTACTAAACCTGATTCATTTTGGCCAAAACGGGTCTTAACTTTTACGACAACGCACCCGTTTAACCACGATTTTATGCGTTCCTCTTTTCATTGCAAATATATTTTACCGCGTGTACAGGTCCGGTATCTCGGGTCGTTAAATTCACTTTCTATTTGTGTGAAAATGAGGAACCGGTATGCACACTATAACAAAAATGCAGTAAAATCGATGTTCTTTGACAGTTATTTTACTTTATGATATTGAAATGGAACTATAAAATCGACTTTTCGGTCCATTATGGATTATTGATGAAACGCGGCTTTTTAGGCTCGGTCCATCAACGCTCTATACTTCACATAAATCTCATCAACATGACGAATATTATAAATATACAATTACTGCTAAATGAAAGATAAAATTTCGATGCTTTTTCATAGTGCATTATAATACGCGTTATTGAAATTCCGCCGGCTTTATTGTCGTTTAATTTACCGTATTATTGAGAATGGGCTTGATAATACATTCGCTTTTGAAAGAACTTTGTTCCTCTCAATTTCTTTTCCCAAATACTAGAAGAGAATAGTTGACGGATCGTGAGTTACACTGTACCAAAAACAGTGAATTTAACGTTCGTTCCACTGTAGTACGGGCTTTGGAATTTTCTTAACATGTTACCTACATTCGTAGGAGGCGAGTAAAAAGAAACCAAAAAGTGGTTGTGGTTTTAACATGGCCCAAGGCAGATACCACTTGCTTCACTTTACACTAACGGTTCGGTTTCGTTAGGGGTATTTTACACTAGGGGTACAGTTGTTGGTACTATATCTTGTAGTAGCTCTTTGCTATCAAGTGGCCGTTGGTTAGTAGTTAGTTCCTTTTACGAATTGGTTCTTCCGGATTTGCTTAGGGCGAATTTCTATAAAACAGATTGTTAATTTTCTAAAATTCAAAACCGCCTCGTTGGTGAAATTAAGACAAGATTAAAATTTTTTATAGGCACTTCTTAGAGTGGATCACCCTGTCCAGGGCCCTGCAACAGCGACCGCTTATAGACGGACAGGGTTACAATTACTGAAAAGATATGATCTTTTTTTATTCGGCTTAGCCTACCCAAGTTATTACACCCTGAGTTGAGTTCTAGGGATGAATAAGCGAGCCTGACTCGCCGGGGCTCGAACCCGAGATCTTCAACCTGCGATGCCAACCTACGATTTGTTATCAAGTTGGTTTAACATTTCGGGTTCGAGTCGAGTCTCGTTAATCCATGTTTATCACCCAACCGAACTTGACTATGGTCTAGGCCAAACCGGATAGTTCATACCTTTCCAATACAATTAACCCTGTTCGTTTAAAAGTGGCCTCTAGTGTAAGTCATCCTCAGGGTTATCCACTCCAAAAAAGAGCAGCAATAACAAAAACCTTCGTTGACTTTTTCAATTAATATTAAAATCAAATATTGAATCACAGAATTCCGAACAGAAATTTTCCGCATCTGATTCTACTTTAAAAAATATTTTGAAGAAATGACGAATGACCAGTTTTTTATATAAAATAATCATTATATTGACCATCAGCTCAGAATATATATATGTATATATATATATATATATATATATATATATATATATATTTAATCTCATTGCAATACATCTCATGAAAATTTTTACTAGGCTTAGTTCTGGGCTTTTGTCTAATCATACAGAATCCATGTAAATAAATATTCGTATCGGAATAGATCCGAATCTTAAGCCTGAAAATGGCATTTCTAATGACAATGCTTTTAGTTTAGGGGACGTGGGCTAACTACTTATCCTTCCTCTAAGTCACTGTGTAGTAACTGCAAGGATACAGTAGCAAGAGTAATTGTGGCTAACTAGAGAGGTCAAGAGTCTTGCTTACACATTTGAACAAATTTATTTCTGTAACGTTTATTCTGTTCAAGGTCAGACTTCTTCAGAAGAAAGCGTTACAGAAATTTATTTGTGAAGTAAGACTTTAAACTACTGTATCTAATGCCAATGTTGCATTTTTTACAAGTCAATATTTTTGCATTTCATAGATTAGCACAGTCATTATAAATTCCTATTATATGAGTAATATTGAACAAATAACGATACTTAGCCATTTAAACTTAGTATCAAAATTTCTATAGCCCATATGGTGACGTAAACATATTATTGATGACGTCATTGTGTTGAGTATTACATACCTATTTCTGAAATGAAGGCTGAAGTAATTTTTTCTTCCGAAAGAATTTTGAATTATTAAGACTATTGAAACATGGTATCGGTGTTTTTCATACACCACGTGATTACGTCACCGTGTGACGTCATTCTGTTGAGTATTACATACCGAATTTTGTGAATAATGGTAAAGAAATTTCCTCTGCCGAATGGATTTTGGATTAGCAAATAACGCATTGTGAGTCATAGTTGAGATATGTTTGCTTTTATGACAAGATAATTAATCAGTCTACATTGTCTGCTTGTAGGTAAACATGCCGGTAGATTATTTGGTCACACTATTATTAACTTAACAAATATTTGAACTTCAGAAGGAGGATGGTTTACTGTTCAATTTAGGAAATAAGTTTTTGTTAGAAAGTGGGCGAGTTTGATACATAGCGGATATAGGGCTGACGCATTCATGTACGTTTATTTTCGAATATAATCAAACTATTCCTACCGAAATGTTGTTGCTTTTAATGTTTGGGATTTTCTCGTGGAACCTATAACACTTTGCCTCAGCCTCCTCTTTGCTCCTTCACAAATAATTGAAGTTCAGAAAAAAATATGGTCTGCGTTACTTATAGTGCGATTTAGAAGAGTCGTTTTTGTCAAAAATCAGGCGAATTCGATATATAGATTCTAGGACTGACGCATTCAGATGCATTTATTTCCGAATCGAATCACCTTTTTTGTAATCAAATATTTTTGAGCTGACATTACGGCTGGGCAAAACCGAATCATTTTGAATGCGAATATTTTTTTCGAATCGGATCAAATCACCAATTTCATGTAAAGAACAATTTTTCCCATTTCTAGTATCACAATTGTCTCCACTGTAAAAATCAAGAGATTTAGAGTTTATTGTGTATTTTCGGTTCATACTCCATGTCTAAGAGCAACAATTTTCATATTTTAACGACAAAATACAAATTTAACCAAATTCGATAGCATTTCTGTCGTTAAAATGGAAAACAGTTTATTCAGCAAGTTTTTAAATTTTTGTTCCTATTAACGATTCATGATTGATTCAAATAAATTGTGCTTCGAATCGATTCGAATTGCCCAGCCCTAATTGGTAGGAATTCTTGCTCGAAGAAGCGGCTGGTTAAGCTTTGCCCCTCAGTCAATCATTAGATGAATATGATACCGACCGCCATCCGCGTTTGTACACAGATCATCGAGTCATAAAGAATATAATTATATATCGTGTAACATATCACCTTTGCGATAAATATTCGCTATATAAAACCGTGCACTCTCCAGAAAAACACGAAACCTCCGCCGGCCTGACGCGATCCATCATTTGCCGATTCTCTAAAATTCCCTGTTTTTTTAATATCGCTTGTAGGCCCCATGGTTGAAACGTTCTTGCATTATATAAATGTATTTTTAGTCTACTGGTATTTTTCCGTTGCACGTCAGTGTATCTATTTACGAATAATCGTGAGAGTGATATATTAACTGAGTCAACACAAATTAATCGGCGGAAAATATTAATAATAAATATCGATAAATATTGAATGTTTAATAATATAGTGACGGGGATAGTTAAACCATCTTTATTCCTGAAATTGGAAACTGCCTTGCTGATGAGGTTTACGCCACCTCGCCGGTACGTTCCCTCGACAACCCATTATTGGCCTAAAAAGTCGAGTCGAGTAAAAAAAAATCGAGTATAGTTTCATTATAATATCGCAGTGTAAAATTACTGCCAAAGAAGGGCGATAACTTTTATGTATTTCGGTTTTGGAGTATAGTTGCAGAGGCGGTGTTCTCAATCTTCATTAGATTGAATTTTATACTGTGACAAGTCGGCACGACTATGATTGCTGGTACTCGAACCCCGACTTATTAATCTATGATGCAAACATTTCAAAATCTAAAACTTGATTATTGAGCTTAGGGCTGGGCGATTGGATTCGGAGATTCGAATCGTTTCGAAGTAAAGATTATTCAAATCATACGTAAATCGGTCACAGAAACAAAAATTTGCTAAATAAAGGGAAATTTTCTTTTTTCAACAACAAAATGCAATTGATTTCGATCAAATTTGACGAAAATCGATTGTATTTTGTCGTTAAAATGAATTTTTTAGCTCTTGTGCTGGAGTGTAAATGAAAATACACCGCTTTGAAGTCTGTTTATGCTAATATTTGTAATTCGCATTGTAAATTTCTCAATTACCATAACGGAGATGATAATAGTAAAAATACGATATCTGTTATATTTATGGAACAAGCGATTCGGTCTGATTCGAAAAAATTATTCAAAATAGATTCGAATCACAAATGATTCGGTTTTGCCAAGCTCTAATTTTGCTACAGCTTGTTTGCCAGGTAGAAAAGCATAGTATTTTGAACCCGGAAGACCGTTGACAATATTGCTATCAGATAGATGTAAGCTGCTTCATAGCATTTGCACAAGATTAAACTGGTTTGAACTCGTTTAATCTTGTTTTGACTCCTTGTGTGCACTGCGTCGAGTTTGTGCTACTTTCTACTACAGTATGCCTCGTCGTTTATAGGTACAGTATGAACTTTAAGATACATATTCATTCATTATCGATCGACCATCTTCCCTTGCTTGGCGTGTGAGATTCTCGCGAAAATTTTTTATCTAAACATCTCCTGCTGAAACGAACTGCCTGGGCTTGGTTCATCTGTGGCACAATATTGGCAATGTAAAGAAAATTGTGTTTCATTATACAGTTCTGGAGACCGACCCGCGCTTCCACAGGCATGATCCGAAGATGAACCGTACTTGGTTGAACACAAGCATTTGTAATATGTTTACAATATTAACTACCTAAGTTGTCAAATTAATTTTGTAGTCTTCGGTGAGCACAGGTCGCAGCTTTACGACGCCATCTTATTAAAAAAATTTATTTTTGTCAACCATAACTCAAAGGTAGATCGAGCTACGGCGACACGATCCATCAGTGACTCATACATAACCAAAGATCCGTCAACGCAATATTTCCGATTGTTTTATCTACAAAAGTGTACATAGGCAAACATCTACGCGTGGGTACATACCTAGTCTCAAGTTACATATATATTGTAAATATTACCAGACGCCCGTGTGGGTCAAAGATCGCTACGTACTGAGACGAGTTCATGTGTTTCATCAGGACCTGTTCTGAGATTTTTTGCAAGTTTTGCCGCGGGTATCGCCCAAAATGATATTTTATTTTGTCAAGCATGAGCCACAGATGGCCCGCGTCTCGCCGACGCGATCCATCAGTGACTCATACTTAACAAAAGATGGGTGATGGGATCGCGCGGTGATCCCTGGCTGGGCAAAACCGATTCAAAGAAAATTCCAATTTGATTCGAATATTTTTTCGAATCCAATTGGTAGTTTACCATGAAAAGTTGGAATCCCGCTTTTTTCACTACGGCATTATTTAATTAATAATCAACAATATTGTATCAGTTTCCTTTGAAACTAAATTTCCGATCTTCCGTCTATAGGGTCATGCATATGCTGTATAATGTATTTATACTAAAATATTTAGAATCGTGTACACATCATAGTGGAGTCCTTGATGGATCGCGCCTCAGAGACCGGGTTTTTCTGTAATACAAAATAAAATAAAGTTTTTTTTTCTTTTTTTTTTATAGCCACTTCTTTGAGTGGGTCACCCCGTCCAAGGCCCTGTAACAGCGGCCACTTATAGGCGGACAGGGTTACAATTACTGGAAAGATATGATCTTTACCGGTTCGGCTTAGCGTACCCAAGTTATTACACCCTGGGCTGAGTGGTGGGCATGGATAAGAGAGTCGGACTCGATGGGGCTCGAACCCGAGGTCTTCAACATGCGATGCCAACATGTTTAACCACTAGGCCATCGCGCCCACAAGGGACAACAGGGATTCGCATTTTGGGGAATCGTCCGTATGTTAACTGGTGGGTCACCCCGTCCAAGGCCCTGTAACAGCGGCCACTTATAGGCGGACAGAGTTACAATTACTGGAAAGATATGATCTTTTCCGGTTCGGCTTAGCCTACCCAAGTTATTACACCCTGGGTTGGGTGGTGGGCATGGATAAGCGAGTCGGACTCGACGGGGCTCGAACCCGAAGTCTTCAACCTGCGATGCCAACATGTTTAACCACTAGGCCATCGCGCCCACAAGGGACAACAGGGATTCGCATTTTGCGGAATCGTCCGTTTGTTAACTGGTTCCATTTAGGTATATTAATTACATTCGGCCTTGCTTTGAGTGAATTTCAATGAAAAATAGGAAATGATATGTAAATTATCCTCCCTGACCTTCGGTATATGTACTAAATTCATATTTGAAATTTTGAATTATACGTGTTCTGTTTTGATGGAAATATTTGTGGGGTAGGATGACCTTATTAAACTTAAAACTCAAAATGCCAGCTTTGTGTCAATTGCCCTATAACGTTTTTTAGTCAAACAGGAGTCACAGATTGACCGCGCCTATGCGGCGCGATCCATTAGCGACTCATGCTTAACTGAGCATATCTGTCCAAAAACAATTTCTCCTACACTCGATATGCTGGCAATAAGTTTTTTCTATTTTTGTTTTTTTTTCGGGAGGGAGAAATACACTCTACGTGAGGACGGAAGCAGTGACCAGAAGAATATATTCACATCCACTTATAGAATATGGTCAAGAGCTACTACAGAATATTGTACCCAGTAGCAACTGCACTCTAAGTGACCAACGAGGACTGAATCTGTTTTATGAGGTCCAGTAAGTGGTACCTGCTCTGGGCGGTGGTAAAACCATCTATCACTTCCACTTTTCCTTTAAGTCGCTGTTACAACACACAGGAAATACGTTTAAGCTATTATGAAGCCCCTAATTACATGATTTGAATGCACAAAACCCGCGAGCATTGTGTGTGAATGGATAGCACCACTCGAGCGTGAATAATTCGCCCTTCCCCGCCCCGGATATAACGCTAAGTACGTCTATTAGCGTGGGAAGGTGGATAGCGTGCGTGGAATTTTTTGCGCTGCCATTCACGCAATAATAAAGTCGACAATTCACATCGGGTTTTGGAATAGTCCTAACGTATTTTCTGCTTGTCGTAAGAGGCGACTAAAAGGAAGCAAAGAAGTGATAGATGGTTTGACCATCGCCCGGGGTAGATACCACTAACTGCACTTTACCATGGTGGTTCAGTTTCGTAGGGGATGTTTCCGTTTAGAGTGCAGTTGCTAGTAACAAATATTATAGTAGCTCTTTTTTATGAAGTGGCCGTTAGCCGTCTTATTTTAGACTTGCTAAGCTCTCTTCCGGACTTGCTCAGAGTGAATTTCGATAAAATAAGATGATATCTCGTTTCTAATTGCCCGAATTTAAAGCATATACATGCACACTCAGCTTATATTTTATCCAAATCATCAATTTTTTAAAAACAACTTTAGTTAAGTATGCGTCACTGATGGGTCGCGTCGATTAGACGCGGTCCATCTGTGGCACATGCTTGGCAAAATAAAATTCCTATTTGGGAGATCTTGGCATATTAATTGGCAATCGAATCATTTGAAATTCGACTCTGATTCGAATTGAATTCTAGATTCGATTCGAATAATTATTTCTCTAGAAATAAAGAATGTTTTATTTTCCACTGCAAAAATACCTACGATCAAACTATTAAAGTCAATGTTCTTCAATGCACGTTTCATTTCTTAAATCATGAAGAAACTTGTACAAAATCAAAAATGTTTGTTGTTGATTGATGCAATATTTTTCATTCAGCAGACTGTTGCTGTTTGAATTCCAGACGGATTCAATCGCCCTCTCCTACCCGCCTTGCCATTAAAACGAAACTTTTAGCAAATTCCTTTTTTTCTTGGAATGTATAAATTCCAGAAATGTATAAGGAAACGTGCCTTGTTTTTTACCACGCATACAATGATGGTGACAACTTTAATTCAAGAAGTCAGAATCCTTTGTCCAAACACGTTTGATTAGGCATGAGCCACATATGGACCGCGCTGTCAAAGCGCGGACCATCTGTGGCCCATGCTTGATAAAAATGCCTTGTTGGATTATTTTTGCAAATAGCTTGAATTCCAGTCATGAGTCATAACTTCTAGTGTTTATTTTTCCGGCATAGTTCGTCTTGTGGAATTTTCCATTATACGTGTGGGCGATTTTGAAAAAATAGAAAAAAAATTAAATTAAAATATTAAAAAGTGTTATTATGATTATGCAAATTTACGCTGTTTCCGCGGTATCTTGATTAACAGCAAAGAAATGAATTGGTAGGAGAAATTCGAGCAGAGGTTGAGGGTTTTACCATCGTCCGTGGAAGATAACGCACACTACGCTTTACCATAGCACAGTGTTCTATTTTGGATGTTTTTCACTCAGTGCACTTGTTGGTACCAACTACATCCCGTAGTAGCGCATTGCTATAAAGTGGCCGTTAGTTGGTTACTTTTAGACACTGCTTCCGCCCTTGCTCAGAGTGAATTTCACTAAAAAAAAAATTCTACACAAATAACGGAAATACAAGCAATGCGGATCTCCGCCACAGGAATAATTTCCAAATTGCATCAATTTGATATAAGTCTCGTATACAAAGGTAAATTCTTGGAACTTTAAAGGCATGTGCTTTATGCTAGTACTTCTTCGTATTTCAATGATTTCTGGGAAACCCATTGGATTTCGAATTAATAAGTGTTTATCAGCGTAACATATTTATGCGAGCTATGTAACAGTGGTTGTTAGTTAGTTTACCACCATCCTGAGCAGACACTATTTACTGCACTTTACTATTGTGGTTCAGTTTTGTATTATTTATTTTACGATTTTTTTAGATTTTTCGAATTATTTTCTATGGCCTGTCCGTGAACCTATTGGGGCGGGGGTGACACGTATCTCTAAAAATTAAAAAATTAATAAAAAATGAAACTCTATACCGTAAATGGCCCTAACATATTTCATTCATGTCGTAATTAACGGCAAAAAATGGTTGATAGTTTCACAATCAAGCACGGTTTATACCACCCAATTATATTAAAAAGCATCGTTTGCGCCGAGTGACTATATTTATTAGAAATGCAGCTAGATATACGCTGTAACGAAATTGCAGTAAAATTAAGATAAAACTATGAAATCAACTCATTTGGTCAATTATAGGCTGTTTAGGAAACGCTGTTTATGATCAACACCCAATACTTGGGTTAACTTCATCGACAAAGCGATTTCGAATTTTAGAAATATCCTATTACTGCAAATATACAGTAAATTTACTGCGATTTTGCCACAGTGTGGTAGAAACTGTCCGGAATTCCTTCGCCAAATTCATCGCTTGATATTTGTTGCAATCATCGTGAAAAACATGCTGGAATTCGATTATCCTGTAAGGTCGCGACCGATATTTTTTTCAAGTTGTTATCGGAATTTTGATATTTATATGTTTTGATTTGTTGTAGCCTCTGTGCACGATTTGACCCCTTCTCAATTTGTTCGCTAATAATATGCATTTTGTAAATCTATTGTTACGAAACAAAATATAAAAAAAGATTATATCACAATTCGATAACAAAAAAACATCAGTGCCGTTACAAAACCGTGTTGGAAAAATGTTTTGTTGGGTATGAGTCACTGATGGTCGCGCCGCCGAGGCGCAGTCCATCTGTGATGCATGCTAAACATTTTCATCAAACCCCATCCTTTAAATGAGATCAATATCAAAGCGCAAATACATCTCTTCATACTTGGAACAAAAATAATAAAAGATATGACATTCTAAGGTATCGTTTAGTGCACTGTAAAACCTGATGTTTGTGTCAGTCCCATATGTGTTTGTCCGTGATGGGCGCGATCCATCAGTGCCTCATACTACACAAAACTACTTTGGAAAACAGTTCATGACTGAGTTAGTGATGTTTGAACAACATAATGACTCTACGGTGTGATCCATCAGTGACCCATACTTGATAGAAGGTATTTGGAAAGTGACGAAAGTCTGCCAATATGGGGAAGGTCTCATCAGCGCGATCCATCAGTGACTCATACTTCATAAAACCCTCTCGTAAAAGGTATCTTGGATCTGAAATTATTATTGGAAAGACATGACGACATAAATATTTAATAACCCAACGGAAATTACTAGAAATGACGTCATCGATCCCCCTGGTAATAGACGAATGCCTTGCAAAACTTAGAACTTATGATTTGTTGTGTCTTATGCCTGTGATTAATTACTTCGAATATAATTATGATTTAAGATGTTTATCCGCAGATATTTGTCCAAAAGAAATAGTATTGCGTAGTGACCAGGGATATCACTTCCGGATTCGTGATAAGGATCAACTTGGGTATATTTTAATGATTCAGGGTGCCCGGTTTGCTCAATCGGTAAATTGTTGGGAACACGCTTCGGACTACGCATCTCTGATTGTTCTAATGTAGGTTTGAATCCGAAGAATGCCGAGTTCTGGATGCCCGGTTAGCTCAATCGGTAAAGCGTTGGGAATGCGCTTCGAGACACGCTCTTTTTTGATCGACTTGACGCAGATTCGAATCCCATGAGGGGTGATGATTATATGGGCGAGGTCTGCTGGACGACTCGGCGATTCTCTTAAGCACTACTTACGTCTTCCTCCACCAACCAGGTTCATACGCAGGAAAAACAAGAAATACGATAAGCCAGAAAACCTTTACCCCGATTCGGAACTGGTATATCTGCACGAGAGATCGTAGTTCGTCATATGATTAAGCTGTGTTCTCAGCTTTCCTCTTCAGCAGGATAGAAATATTATCCTATCCTATATGTTAGATATCTTCTGGAGGCCTCACCAGTGTACGATGGTTCACGTAAGCTTTTGGTTCCTTCGCCAATCATTTCCATGCACAAGAAAAATGAGAATATGTTTAGTCAAATATCGTCTTCTCGTTCCGATTCGGAGATTTGGCTCAACCAACGTGCCCTGTTCCTTTTCTGTAAATAATTTCAGATATGTTTAAATACTTCGTCTTGTTATTGGAACCATATTTGTGCATAAAGAGTCAAAACAACAAAAATTTTCTCAAATCAACGAGCATCGCGGTGCCAAATGATGTGTATATTTGATACTAAATAGGGTATTGGTCGGTGGGAGATTGTTTCGTCTGTCTGAACCATTTCCTTTACATAGGTTTTATCAAGCTTGAGTCACTGATGAATCGCGCCATCTGAGGCGCGGTTCATCTGTGACACATGCTTGACAAAATTGAACTTTCTTTAGTTGCTTGGACAAGCTTCGGTAGCCTGTACTTGATTTTTCACGCTCTGGCAAAGTAGAAGTTTCCCTTTTTATGAGAAAATCAGTCAAAGAAAGGTTCGAAGACTCCTACTAGAAGAAGCTAACTGGCAAAGACTGACATAGTGTTCCACTGGTGGTAAAAAGGGGGCGGCGGGGGATCGGTAAGACTGGCTCTTTCAAATGAGCCAAGAATTATTATGCGCGCCTTCTTTCTGTATTTTCGCCGGTATTACCACGCTGTTATGCAAGCCGCGCCCCATCAACATGACCACTACATCTAATAAAGACATCTTAAATAGGTTTCTTCTCAGTAGGAATAGGATAACTTTTAAATTTAAGATTCGAATCTATTCGGATACATGCCGGAATCGAACTCATTTCCGTAATTCGGCGTTTTTCGACAAAGACGTCGACCGAAAACATTATCGGATACGCCTTGACCTTGGTTGTATTTTTAAAAGGTTTTACCAATTTGTAGAAAATATTTACGATTTATATTATTTGGACGTTATTAAAAAAAAAAGATTCCGAAAGGTTTAATTCAAAACGCTATGATTAGGTATCCGGGTTGAAAATAAATGTGTGGGCTGGGCAATTCAATTCGACAAAGCGCCACCAAAATATTTTCCATTTGTACCAAATTTTGTGCTCGTCGGCGCGATCAATCTCCACCAGTATCTCAGGCTTAACAAACGCATGTTTGGTGAAAATACTTTGAATACTAGGAAATTGCTGTTTTCATTCGAGCCCATTCAGAGACCTAAGTTTGTCAAGTATGTGCCAAAGACTCGGACTAAGCAAAATATGCTAAGGCTGAATTCTTTTGGCAAAGATTGGGAACCTCTGTTTCGATGCGAATTGACTGATGGAAAAATACTGGGAAAGAACAAGTTACGTCACCCCGCCTCGCATCCAACTGCCGGTGTTATGCGAACAATTCGCCGATGTCGGCTGAGTATGAGTCAGACATACTACATCATTGAAAATTTGAATAGGAGAGAATCGAAGGTTTTAAAAACTCTCTCGACTTTATATCTCGCCTCATTCGGATATTTGCTCCCTGTGGCGCGCTTCTGACTGCCTGAAGAGGATTTTAAAAACAGATGGAAAAGGGCACAAAAAATTAGGCTATTTTTGAAAATATATTATATTATGCTTTTTCAATAATTACAAAGTGAAAGCATTTGGAAATAACTTCAGTTTTATGGATATTTTCCTCAAAAAATATTTTAAAAATTTTTGCAAGAATGTATATGCGAAATGGATTTTATAAGGTGGATTAAAATACCGGAATTTAAACATTTGGTTGGAGCAGAAATTATTCTGTAATTTGATTATACAATTTAAATATTTCGTTAAATATGCATGCAAATTTTATTCTATAAGGTATAAAAAGGGGTTCAAACACCAAACAGCGCCAGCCCAAATGATTCTGTTTAAAATGAGCCGCAGACGGGCCGCACCTTGGCGGCGTAATCCATCAGTGACATATATTTTACAGAAGGTATTTTTGGGTAAAAATTTGCGATTTAGGAAGTGACGTATTTTATAGTCATTTCTTCCCAACTGTGGTGATTCAGAATGTCCGACGCTTTATAGATCGTGTGCTGTTATTTGTGATTTTTTGTTCTTGATTTACGGCGAAATAAATCTTGATTTTTTGGGCATTTCAAGAGTTTTAAGTAGAGAGTTTTTGAGAGTGATGAAGAAACAGATGTTATCAGAGCAATTACTATTAGCTATGTACGTAATTTCAGTATTCAGAACCGTCCTGATGTACTTACTCTCTGCAGGTTTAAGAGGCTGACAAATTAGAAAGCATCATCAAAGAAGGAGTAGAGGATTTTAACGCGACTTTAGCAGACACCAGCACACCATTTATAACGGTTTAGTCATGAAGTGCTTTTTCTCAGCGTGCTCGACCGCTACCAAAGTTGTGTATACACCCTGAGCTAAGTTGCGGGGCGTGAATCGAAAAGCCGGGCGGGCCTCGAAAATGAGAAATCCATCTTGCTATACGACCGCGTTCCCGATCAGAAATTTCATTTAGTCTGCATGAGCCAAAGATGGATCGCGCCTCATACTTAGCAAATATGCTTTGACAAAATATATTTCGATCGCGAACGATCAGGGCCACACGAGATATGTAACCTGCGTTGCCAAAACTATAACCAATAGGCCGGACGAAAAGTTATATTATATTACTGCCGGTCAATTGTGATTCCCCACATTCCATTCAAACGTTAACTAGAGCGTTTAGGCGCCAAATCCATTTTCCCGCCATAAAATATGGCCTATTGAAGCTAATAGCTGCACAAAACTTCCGTTTTGAATTCCTGTTAGAATATCATTTTGCAAGCAAAGTTTACTGACATATATCCTGCATTATTAAACACGTTTTGTCGAGTATGAGCCATTGATGGATCGCGTCGATGAGATGCTATCCTTCTGTGGCTCATGCTGACAAAATGCAATTACTGATATGGAGAGTGTCGGGAATACCCAGCATTGAGGTTGGTAAAAGAAATTGACATTTTTATATCAAAGAGATAGTTCGCGGAATGTGCGAGCGACTATTTTTTTTTCATTTTACAAAAAATTCCGTTGGGGAAAAACCTTAATCTGCGGATAATTTTGAACAATCAACGCTTTTTCACATTTTTTTTCGATTTTATGCGATATTTTTTTTGCATTCTTCAGAATGGTCCCAACGTATTTCTTGCGTGTCGTAAAAGGCGACTATTAAGAAGCAAAAAAGTGATAAATGGTTTTTTCATCGCCCAGGGCAGATGGGCGGTTCAATTACATTTGGAATAGTTACTGCTTAGAATGTATAGTGGCTAGTTTTACATCTTCTAGTAGCTTTTGCCATTGAGAGCTCAGTGGTCGTTAGTTTCTTTTACTGTTGAGACACCGCTTCCGGCATAGCTTAGAGTGAATTTTGATAAAAAAAATCGCCACCTGCTCTGCTATAAATATCAAACTTCTTCATTAGTTTCAGCGATCAATTATAAAAGGCCCTTGTATGGTCATACATGATTTCTATTTAGCATTTTGTCACTCACGTAACAATATGTCGTTAATTGTTGAACTTGTTGACATCACAGTGGTGTTTATGATCCAATAATTGATTGCATCACATTTTTAAAAGAAATCTGTAAAAACAACTGGAAATTGTGCGTATCTGAAGTAATTAATTAATTTTGTCAAGCATGAGCCACGGATGGGCCGCGTCTCATCGATCCATGTTTTTACATAATTTTCAACAAGCTGTCGCCTCAGCAAAACTTTGACAATTAACTGTTAAAAATGGGTTTAATTTACCGCGCTTTTAATTTCAGTGTTGTTGACGGAATTAATTTGCAGGGGAGTGTTATATTATTTCTTGAATGTCATTATATCATGATGGCTAAGTTTAATTTGTATAGATAAGTTGGATAGTATTGCCTTTCGAGAATAGAGAGTTCGTGATTTGGACAAAGATTTTTATCACATACGGAATGCTCGTGGACAGAGAGAAATTTTCTGATGCTATTAAGTTGGATTAGAAAACACCGACAGGAGCAATTCAGCTAGAAAAAATGAAGTCAACTCAATCTTCATCAAGTATAAATTATGCATCGCGTTGCCGATGAGATTTGGGCATAGAAAACAATTCCTGGGTGTTAATACTGACAAGTTGAATCAAAAATTTTGAGTATAGTAATCGAGAACAGAGGCATGGCCGTCTCCATGGTGTCGTTGCAAGAGATTTGTAGCTTCAGAGCCATCTAATCAGGAGTGTCTGATAAAGTCAAGTTCCACCCCTACACCCTTGTCTCGCCAAACGGAAAATGCAGAATCGTTTTCACCTCAGGAAGTAACATTTTTTGTAAAAATTTGCTGTGCCTTAGTAGATAAAAATGACCTATTTTTTCTGGCGTCTTGAGTGTATACCTTTAGGCAAGAGCATATTGTTGATGCATTGAATTTACATCTTTTTTATTTCAAGATTCAAAAATGAATGAGGACGGTAATTCGTCGGAAAATAGAATATAAATTGATCGTATAGATAGAAAAAATTTGCGATGGCACGGACCACCGCCATCTGTGGGTCATTCTTGATCGGGTCAAAAGCGATCGGAGGAGGTCATTCGCTGTCAAAAAATCATATCCGTATGTGATGTTGAGTATGAGTCACTGATGGATCGCGCCGCCGATGAGTAGCGATAATTGTTATTGGAAAACTCATCTCGCTGCGCCTCGTGCTCAACAAATGGAAATTTCCGAATCGAGTCAAAAGCGGCCGTTCGAGGTCAATCCCAGTCGAAAAAAAATTATACACATGCGTGCACATGTTTTGTTAAGTATGATTCAATGATGGATCGCGCCGCATCATGGGCTAATGCTTGATAAAATAAAAATTATGAAGGTATATTTTGTTGTTTACTTGGGTCATGCAGGGCAGAAGATCTAATTATACCAAATGCTTATTCGTGTAAGTATACCACGCTGAGCAGGATATGCAAATCCTTTAATTTAATCTCTGTATAATAGGTAAACTCCGTTCTATAAAATGGCAATGATAGCAGTTTTAAGTTCCATTTTTGAAGTATGAGCAGAGGAGGGGTGTTGCATACGCAAGAATTGTGAATAAGGGGGTGGATTTGTGCACCGGCTTCGCGCAAAACTTATATGGAATGAGATTTCTTGGCCTGAAATGGCTGTATACGTCACATATTTACTGATGTTGCAAAAATTTTGAAATTTTTTATTTTTCAAAGGACTTTTTAAGTTATTCTGTGATTATTTTTAACCGTTTTTAAAGGGGCTATCGCGTCATGCCTCTCCTCCCACTGAATACGCTGGTATACTTTATAAATTCCAAACCAAATTCCACATTTGACTGGAATCGCGTGAATCTCAACTTTAATCTTTCAATTGACGACAGTAAGTACCAAACATATCCAAATCTGAAACTTCTAAATGGAATAGATTCTTTTTAAGAGGTACTGTGGATAAGGCGGTCCTTCCGTGGCGCGTGCTTGACAAAATACGTTTTCCTTCGATGCATTGTTATCAAATTCCACATTCGGTTTTTGAATATTTCAATTTTATTATCCTGATATTGCGAAATTTTATTACATAATCGGCTTAAGATACCGCGATATCATAATTTGCTGACAGTATCGCTATTGAAATCTTTCTACGCGGATTTTTACGTAATTTTCTTTAATTTGTTTGTTTTGTCAAGTATGTGCCACAGATAGACCGCGCCCCGAGGGCGCGGTCTATCAGTGGCTCATACTTGATAAAAAGAATTCGATAATACGGTTATGGTGTTGGGAGCTTACGCAATATATAATAGACCTCTTCACTTGATAAATGTCGCAATATAATGATCACAAGTTGTAAGTGATATCTGCCTTATACTGATGAGTAGTATATGCTCAGGTTTGCATTGAGGGGTCCGCACTCACCGATGAGAAAAGTAAAATTTACAGTTTTATATTAAAAAAAATGCGTGCTGTAGGCGTGCTAGTATTTTTTTTTTTTTTTTTGACTTTTTGAAAAGTATAGTACGTTGCAGTTGAAAAAAAATTTCGATGATACTTTGAAAATTCGGCGTCAATTTTTGCGGACTTTGCAAGTGAGGTCAAGCCTAGTCTGATTATCCGCGGATAAACTGTAGGGTCGATGGTTTGGATACGGGTCATTTCACCGCCGAACTGACTGCTGGTATCATTGCAATGTTTCGTTGTTGGATATTACGCCGTATATATTATGAAAAGTATTTAAATGAGATTAGTCTCTTTTTTTGTATAATTTTTCAAATTAGGATTCTGGTTCATGGTTCGATACTTGGTCGCTATACCGCTGAAAGAGGTACTGAAATCACTGCAAAAACTCGTGTTAGGATATGAGGAAAGAATTATCTATAATGTATATATTTTAACTTTTGTATATTTTTTATGTCATTTTCTAAGCTAGCATCATGTTTTTAAGCCTATTGGATACATTATGGAAAAGATTTAGATACAAATCTTTCTACCTCTTCAAATTAATATCTTGAATCAAATTTTAGTGGGCGCGATGGCCTAGTGGTTAAACATGTTGGCGTCGAAAGTTGAAGATCTCCGGTTCGAGTCGTTAATCCATGCCCACCATTCAACCCAGGTGTGTAACAACTTGGGTAGGCTAAACCAAGCCGGAAAAGGTCACATCTTTCCAGCAATTCTGACCCTGCCCGTCTATAAGTGACCGCTGGTACAGGGCCTTGGGCAGGGTGATCCACTCCAAAAAGTGGTTGTAAAAAAAATTAATAGCATCACGTGAATTTTTTAAAAAGATTTAAATTAGACTATCAGATATATTTTAAAAGCATTTTCAGTATATTTTTATACACACAAATTTATATATATATTTTATCTATATTTATATATTTTTACATATACTTATCAAATTAGAATCTTGAATCGAATTTAGTAGAGTTCCGCGAATTTCGAGAAAAAAATTACCACTCCCTTCTAGAACGAGTGGAAAATTTCCAAGATAATTCCAAGGCGTTACGATATTGATTCACCATAAAAAATACGAGATAAAAATAATCCTTTTTCGCGCCAACCCCAAGGGACGGCAATTACGTCATTTAAGACGCCATGGGCGCACCCTATTAAAAATTTGTCAAGTATGGGCCACTGATGGATCGCGCTTAGGTAGCGCAATCCGTCAATGACTCATACTCAACAAAACAGGCGAAAAAAATGTTTAGAAAAGGGTATAGCAGTGACGTTACATCATGATTTATGCGTCATTTCGGTGACTCTGTGGAACGAACATCGTCACGTACGCTCTGGTTTACCATGTTAATATTACGAATATGGTAACAAACAAGTCCGACTTGGTAGCATGGTCGTATACCTGTTCGTCTATAAGTGGCCGCTGTTACATGGCCTTAGAGAGGGTGATCCACTCTAAGAAGTGGCTATAAATAAAATTTTAACCCTGTTCGTCTATAAGTGGCCGCTGTTACAGGGCCTTAGACAGGGTGATCGACTCTAAGAAGTCGCTATAAATAGAAAATGAATTTATTGGCCAAAGGCCGCATTTATTATGTTAACCTTAAAAGCAAGCTTCATTCAGGTTCACTCTATAAGCGAGACTAAAAGCAACGCCCATTCAACTAACGGTCATTTGATAGCAAAGAGTTACTACGAAAATGTAGAGCCAGCAACTGTACTCTGAGCGGAAAACATCCCCAAAAAGAACCGAACCATAATAGTAAAGTGCAGTGAGTGGTTCTGTCCTGGGTGATGATAAAATCATCTACTACTTCTTAGAATTTAGATTAAGTCTTGTGTTTTTGCGAGAGGAGTGGTAGGGCGTTTAGCCACCGCCCAGGACAAATACCACCCACTGCACTCTGGTCTGTAGTGGTTTAAAAATTCGAAAATACATACTCGATTACAAAATATGCTTTTCTGGTGGATCGCGCCGAAATTTTCACAATTGTGGTATTATTTGCATATTAATATTTAGCAGGCTTCAACTTTAGTCTCAAAACTTCTCAAAAATCGATACATAAAGAGGTGAAATTCCTCTATTCTGGCCTGGTGCAAACACGTCGTCATCAAAACAGTCTATGGCTCCTACGCTATATTCACATCCTGTGGAAGAATACTGGTACAGCACACTGTATTCAAATATTACGTTACTGTGAAATATTCCGGCCATAGCTAGTCTATGCAAAAAAAATATAATTTTCAGTCAAAAAAGTTCGGAATAATACCAAAATTTTAGAGTAAATGTGACAGTATGCAACTCTACAATAGAATAGGTATTTCAGTGTATACGATGGCGCGTATTTCCACTAATGAAAATTTGTCGACGAATTTGGGTAAAATAACTGTTAATTCAAGTTTTTTAGCATTTTTTAGTAGAAATCTGCGAGGAATAGTGTTTTTTTGTTAATTTTTGGGCCTTTTAAATGCGGTAATGGGTTAAATTTTACTGCAAGCCGGAACAATTTTTTTTGTCAAGTATGGGCCACTGATGATCCGCGCCTCGTCGGCGCGATTCATCAGTGCCTCCATACTTAACAAAACTTGAAATCCATTTTTTCACTAAAGAAACGCATTAAGGAACTTTTCACTTCTATGCTATCTTAAATCGATTGAATCACACCAAAATTTCTGTTATTTCACCGTATTTTTGACAGCCCATTTAGCGCAGTTCATTGAAGCCAGCATCGGTCTCAAATTACAACGAAGTCTTCCCGTTTACAGGATGCAGCGCGTCCGCTGATTTACAACATTGTGTATAGGGTGCTTTTATTTTATCTCGAATATTACAGGGATTGCAATTACATGAGATGATTTAATGGTAAAAAAAATTGTTTACTATGGGTGTTTGTTGAGTGTATAATATGTGCGGTACAGTAAATTAAAATTTCATAAAGTTGGAAATAATAATGTTGATAAGGTACATGTCCAGTATGGGCTGTTGGTGGACCACACCTAGTCGGTACGGTCCATCAACAGCTCACATTTGACCTAAAAGTGGTTCGCATAGCTCCATTTCCATTCCACCAGTGAAAAGCATATATCGGTACTGTGTCGGTGCCTATATGGGTTGATGGCTGATAGAAGTGACCGATAAAGTTTAGACAGGGTTTCGGCATCGCAAAAAAAAATGTAAGCTGCCCTTGAATGGAAAAAAAAACTTTATAAGCCTCGGCTTGCAGTCGAGTAAATACGGTATGCCATGAAGCGGTGCTTTTACGGCGTATTTGTTTACAATGTGGTTTTGAGGAACGCATCAGATCAATTCATCATTTTAATTCATCGACAGAACTCCGTATGTTGTAAAATGCTTCCCCTAGGGATATATATTTGCTTTGAAATTAAAATTTGAATTAGGCTTGCAGTGCCAAATGTAACCTACCAAAAATAACCCCATAATTTAGTGATATCTGTAAATACAAATTCCTAATATGATAAGCATATAGGCAAAGTAAAACACAAAGGTATAAAGCTGGGGATGGGACGTTAAGGTAAGGTGTATGGAAATTTGAGTTTCACTTTCCCACAGAGCGGATATCCAGTTAAAGTGAATTCAGTTTCGTAGCTCCTTTTCTATATAGAAAATTTATGCTTAGAGCATAGTTGCTAGTAAAGATACATTACAAAGCGGCTTTCCTGATAGGGGGCTTTGGGTCCAAGCGGGTAATTTTGTGTCCAAGCATTTTTGCTAAGTATGTGTCACTGATGGATCGCGCTGCCGAGGCGCGGTACATCAGTGGCGCATTCTTGACAAAATTAATTTTAATTTTTAGCCTTTTTGAGACATTAAGCTAGTTGGAACATAAAAGGATCAGATACTTCGTTCTGGTTTAGAATTTTAAGACGTTAATTAAAAGTGACGCGCGGGAATTTTTTTTACTTTTAGCTTAAACATATAAAAATACACCATTTTGAGGTGCAAAAAATAATAAAAATATCTTCTCAAGCGCTGAAGGCACGGAAAATTTGTTCGATAATTTCAAAAGTGAGTTTACTGAAAAGATTTCAACTCAGTTAATTGAAAATGCTGTGAGTACAAATACGCGTTACTTCCGTAATATTTGTTTAACCCAGATTTATAAGCAAACTTCAACATATTTCCCAATGTTGAGTTAAAGCGCGTAAGCTCAGATCAGAAAACAATTTAAGAGGGTTTTATTTGAATATTTTGATTGCGAGATTTTCGTACGAACAATTTTTGTGTGGGGCCATGCTTGGTTAGACATAAAATTGAGTGTATATTGCTGATTAGTATTGCATTGTGACGAAACAAACGCTAACTAAGTGTTCCAAGCAGCTGTTAACAACTTCGTAATCAGCTTAGTTAAAATTATCATCGGCCATACATAAAATACATATAAACAACGCATTTTTTATAGGTCTGTTTCATCTACGGCCGTACTTAATGATCTCATTTTCTTTTTAATCTGGTATTATTTTATATGTAACGCCAATTTCCAGAGCGGTATTTCTGACTTTATTATCGGTAAAGTATATCGCCAGAGGACCTAAGTCCGAAGTCCAAAATAGAGGGAAATAGAACAATGTCGAGTATTGCATGCTAGGAATTTGAAGTGGGGTCAGAATCTTAGCTTCTTTGCTCTATTATTATGTTATTAGAAAGATATTTCAGCGAATTTTTTCAAGTATGAGCCACTGATGGACCCGCGCCTGTATAATATATACTGTATCCTTCCCCAGTTTTTTGTGCCATATTTGTCTTAATTAGAAGCAAGAGGGGTCGTTAGTTACACGGATGGTATACCGTGTTGCTGTTTGCTCTGCTTGTGGGCAAATTATTGCAGCATTGCTGGAGAATGGACCAGTTAGAAAATGTATGTTATTGAACGTTTAAGGATATGGTTTATACTTTATAATAGCCCGTACCTACTTTCTGCGTGTTGTAACAGGCGACTGAGAAGCAAAGAAGAGGTTGGTGGTTTTTTAGTATCACCCAGGGTAGATACAACTCACTGCACTTTATTATAGTGGTTTGGTATGTTTTCCAATTACAACTACATTTGGCAGTAACCTTCGATGAGTCGTTAGTTTGTTCCTTTAAAACGTTGCCTTCAGCCTATTGCAAGTCGATTCGTACCGGTATGTTTTTCGGTGGGTCATTTCGTACAAAAATTACGAGAATTTGAGCACCTCGACTATTTTTCCCGAATTTTTATTTGATCTTTTTGCTGCCACTGTACTGGTACACACCAAACTTTATAAAGAGTTAAGTTCCCGCGAACACAGAACATTCGGCAAGGGTGCGGAATTGACCAAGGACGATTTTTTTGTTCAGGGTTCAAATTGACCAAAGGGGATTTTTTTTCAGGGTTCGAATTGACCAAGTACGATTTCTTTCAGGGTACGAATTGATCGTCATCCCTTCCGGTTTTGCTTTAGAGTGAATTTCAATAAAACAAAATGGAATTCTGACATTAATGTTTCCAAAGATCCACATTTGTTTGTTTAACGCTACTACTTTATACTAACAGTTCTTGGTCGGTGAATTAAAAATATGTCAAGCATAATCCGGACATGAACCATGCATATGAGACACGGTTATATCTGAGGCTCATATTTGACAAAACCCCCTATACTGGTCAAAAAATTATGTTTTGTTAAGTATGGGTCACTGATGGAACGCGCCATCAAGGCGCGGTTTCATCTGTGGCCCATACTTAACAAAACATGTTCGGGCTGAACCCTCTTCGAAACCTCTTCGTAAGAAGCGCTTGAAAAAGTCCGATAAATTCCTCACATACCAACAAACGGCTCCTATAAAAACTATAAATTTTCGAATCTTCATTAAAAAAAATATGCAAAGTTAACTTGCTTTTACATAGTACTCATGCAAACTTTAATTCCTAAAAGAAATTTATACAAACCAAATTTTTTTTTGAATCAATTGCGTGGAAAATTTTTTACCCTAAAGATTTATTTTTTGTTATTCTTTGCGGTGGGGGAAGGGGAGAATTCATTTCAAAATCTTACGGATATTGTATAGTTATGGTTGTATAAAACTTCAGAAATTCGTTATCAGCAAAATATCTCGAAATAACCTTGAACGCCTGTCATGCTGATCAAACCAATCTCGGGAATTTCCAGACTTATCTCAATTTTATCGGAAAAAATTTGACAACTTATTTTTTGTTAAGCATGTGTCACACTGATAGGGAGAGAAGTCTTGACTTAAGAAACAGCCGTGTAGTAACACCTCCATGCCTTGTATCTACTGCGACAAAAATACAGTAAAATTTACTGTTAATTAGCAGTAATTGCATTTTTCCAAAATTTGAAATTGATCAGGTATGGGACTGTTGCTGGAACGCGCACGGTCCAATATTTCGCCGGAAAATAGATTTCTATATTTTTTCTTTTCAATATTGCTATGTAAAATCACTACGAAAGTTTGGTATAAACACGCTGTGTCTTTATCACAGTGTACCACGTTTCTTTAATTGCTTTATTAGCTCTTTGACTCAAGGTAATGGCATTTGATTGGTATTTAACACGGAAGTAGATGTAACGTATTAGGAAGTTCGTGGGTTTCCTATCAAAAGCCGGTCAGTTTGGTTTCTCGGTTTGAAAGGTTGGGTCGTGCATGTTATGATATCAAGCAAAGATCGGGTGGACGATCAAACGTGTCTTTTTGAACTTCGATTTTTTCATTTGGATTGCCCGACCTCAAAACTCGCCTATATCCTTAAATAACAATAACTAATAATCAAAGCTGAACTCGCCCGTTCGGTTCAATATGTTAAGTAGAATTTTCTTTGTCGTAATTTCGACCTCTATATTAATTTTTTTTAACAAACATGTGCCATAGATGTTTGCTGTGAACCACAAAAAGTGAGTCTCTTGGATATCCGAAGACAAACAGTATATGGTTTTATATGATACCAGGGCAGAAATTTTATTTTATTTATTTATTCAACCACAGATGGGTGGCGCGCTATTTTTTTAGAATTTGGCGCCATCGTTGACCTCTATATTACATTTGTTTGTTTCAATATGTGACATAGATACTAAGCGAACCTTAAAAGTGTTACCCCATCGATGTCCCAGAACTATAACATATCGTTAACATCAAAGATCAAAAAATTTTATCAAGTCAAGCACAAGCCATTGATGGATCGCACCCCGCAGACGCGGGTCCATCACTGGCTCATGCTTGGCCATCATTTTACTACGACCCCATAATTTTCCTGATTTGACCTCTTTATTGTATATTGAAATTTAACACTATTGTGCTAATTCGATTTCCCCGCGTCCTAATGACCTTATGTTTGTTTTGGGAAAGAATTGAAACCCTTCGCCGTCAATTACTCGAGAGCCTTTTCCGATTTTACCTTGCGCCAACACGCTGTTTGAAGGGTATCTAAGTAGATATGTTTCTAATCTTATGTCGAGGGTAAAAAGGGACCATTTTAAAACTCGATTCGATTCGAAACCAATTCGATTCGTGATTTGTTGAATAACAAATAATTTGGATTCGATTCGTGCAGAGATTTGCTTACGATATGGTAAATATATAAAATTTTTCAATGCAGTTCCAGTTTCTTATTGAAAAGTAAACTAAAAACTGTCAGTTATTTTTTTTGGGGCAGTTCTAATTCACACATTTGAAGTTTTTTTGTCAAATAATGCGGATGGAAACAAAACCTTATAAATGTCTTTTTTTTTTCTCTCTCAATTTTAGTCTTTTTAGCTAAAAAAAAATCGGTACTAAAAATGCATTCCTATTGATGGGGGATTTTATTTTTATTGTATTTTTATGGCTTTAAAAAGAGCTGTGCGTAACCTATTCCTAATTAATGCCACCACAAAAATCGAGGTCTATCTGCTGCCTATATTTGACGGGATAACAATTCTTTGTTTGTAATGGTACTCTCACCCATAACCAAAAATAACAACGTCAATAATCGGTGAACTAGTTTATGGTCGGTTGCTAGTAGACCATTCCCTTGTGGCACAGAAATTTTACATTGTTAAGCATGAGCCACAGATGGACTCGCGTCTCATTCGACGCGATCCATCAGTGGCGCATACTTAACAAAAGATGTTTTCACAATTTTTTTTTCTCCATTGGGTTGTTGTGTTTGTGTTGTTTTGAACGAAGGTGAACAATATTAGGATAAATAGCTGACCACCGACACGTGTAGAATGCATATATAGATCCTTGCTTTTCCATCGAGTTGATTTCATTCCTTCACGCTGTATATTTGTATTATAGATTGTTTTAATATGAGTGTAAAATAATTTTTGAATTTTAGTGGATATGGTTAATTCAGGAGAGAGAAATGATAAAAACAAGTAAAGCAAATGAGATTACGCGGTGAAGGCGCTAAATTGTTTTAAACGAGGGTAGCGCTGTAGCCTTTTGCTTCATGAAGTATGATTTTATTCTAGCTAGCATTTCATAATAATTATGATTGATTACGCGCGAAGGCACAGAAAAATACGTCTTACTTATTAGTATTTTCTTCCTTTTTATTCCGCTTATTTTGGATCAAGAGCAACAAAAATTATTATTGAATGAGCTTGTGCGCAGAAGGCGCTGATGTTTGGCTTTTTTTAGTGATATT